>JAGVSQ010003658.1:0-21042 GCA_022683975.1 Rhyacophila evoluta
TAAGAATAGCCAACAAATGAAATAAATAATACTGTTCAGCAAAAATACTAGATATGTTTGTTGGAGAGTTTTCCTTTGTTTATTTTCCCGTAAAATTGTAAGAAAACTTCATCCAATATTTTAAATATAGGGAATAGAACAAATTTGATACATTTAACTTACAAATGGGAATAATTTATTTGCATATTAAGGAAGACATTATGAAGTTTGTACAAACTTGAGAGTTATGGTATTTTACTTCAGTAAATAAATGATATAAAGTTTGAAATGATACACTGAGCGAATAGTTTCTTCTAACAAAACAATAGATCTTATTATAGATCTTAAAATTATTTGCAGCTTATTAAACTTTGCATAACAGAAAGCTTCGAGGTTAAGGGTGTTGTGAACATACTTCTAGTCACTATAAAAGTGTATATTTTATCGTATCATATTATTATATTGCAATTAGATTACACTTACATGTACACGGTATTTATTATTATTATTTATTTCAGAAATTTATTATTTGTGTTTTTAAATTTTAAGTATACGGTAGTAAAGACATCAATGCGTTTACTGAACACAAAAAGATTACCAATTATTCTGACATATATAACATACAATAATAATCTTTCGTATGCAAATTGAGAATGTTTAAAAGGGTATTTGTCAAACTTATTATCAAATATTGGTAATCAATGGAATGTTCTGTGGTATGATTTTAAAATTGATGTCAATGACTCAATCCATTCTTTAATAAATCTTTATTATTTTTAAATATATTGCATCCGTGTGGTTTAAGCCTGCAATTTCCAACTTCATTTTTTAATCGAATAATTGCACGTTACTCGCTATTACGAGAGAGTTATTTTTTTGAATATTAAATTTTATATTACGAAAAAGTTTTTATTAGCATCAATAAATATATACTCAACGCATGAAGTCTTGAATTCACTCAAATTATGTAATAATAATATTATCACGGAAGCTTTTCACCGCAACTTAAAAAAAAATAGCAAAAGCTTTGAGTGAAATAATAAAATTGTTATTATTATAAATGCAGTAGCCATGGTAACAATAAGGTCTGTTTATTTAGTGTTTCCGTCACGGTTTCCAGTTGGAAGTGGGCCAGATACATTTTCCAACAAGAGGCTACACGCCATCTGAGTTATATTATAATTTTGCACTTTGTATTGCTGAGTGCATTTCTATTCGTACCTATACGGAATACTGTGATAACTTAAGCGTGGCTTATTTATCACAACCTAAAAATGCCAAAATTATTTTGTGTATTTTACCGTCTATTTATCATCTTGGCTATAGAGCTTTTTTATATTTTAGCAAACTTTTAGCATTCATACCAATATTCTTGACATAAAACTGGCACATATTATAAATAGAAATAATTACATGAAATCTAGTTTGAATCTAAATCTTTTTTGACGATAAAACGAAATTGTCCCAAATTAAAAACATTAGCAAACATCGCTTTGGAAACATTTATGTTTTTAGCAGTTAGAAAAACATAATATTTTCTTTAGAATATAGTTTTGTACATTATAAAGATGTATCCTAACAGTATATATTATGAATATTAGTTGTTAATCATTTGTCCAATTGATTGAATGTCAAGAAGTTTATCTATTTCATTCGCTTCATCCTTACGTACAGTATTAATAAGTTGGAATACCAAGAAATGACCTACATTAGTCTACGATATATTTTGAGAGTTATTATAAATAATAAACACTGAAATGCATTCTCGTAGATTGAAATATACAACAAATTTTTTTTATGTTCAAATATAAACTAAGCACGAGTTGATTTTGTGCAGCATTTTAGTTCGATAATTATTTACAAAGATATATTTAAAGCCATAATTTTTATGTACAATGATAAAATTAATGTGATACGAACGAAAAATAATTACTATATTTCTCGAGTTACTTACAAATTGATGTGAGCATTATATTTATTAACAAACTTCTTTAGTCTCCAGAATTTGGAGATATTATAAGACTAACATTATATTATCTAACTCATATATAAAAGCAAATATTTTCTTTGCCAGATATAATTATTTATAAATAGGAGTATTTTTATGGAAATCTTTCACTCTAATAATTGTGACTTCTGAGAATTCACAATACCTCTGTTTTTGATCCTTGTCTCAGTACAGCTTTATTAAAGTTTGTTTTGGAATGATACTAGTTTTATATAATACATAAACATACTTAAAGGACTTGTCTATAAATACAAAGTAATTTAAATGGTACGTGCTTAATATACAAAATAAAATATTATCAATTATCTATAAAACTAAATTATTGGTACTCAATAACCGTTGAAGCTTTGGGAAAAAACACTTAATAATAAATAATAATAAAGTTATAAACATTCTATAAAACCATTTTTATTCAACTATAAAAAACTTAATAAAAAGCTTCGAATAACAATATTATAAATAACGACTAAATTGTCTTTCTGGTCAAACAAAGGAAACACAAACATTCTGTAAAGTATGTTGCAGGCTTACATCCCTTAACTATTATATAGTTGACTAAATAACAAAACAAATGAAAGCTTGAATAGATTAAGTAGTTAGCCGACAGCCAATTGTAATCAAAAACAAAATATAAAATATAAGTTTCACGTGATAGATTTGTAGCACACATAGTTTAATTTTTAAAAAAGCAAAGTTAATGTTAGTTACGTCAATTTTTTTTTATTTAATCAAAGAAAAATATACTATATTAATTGAAAGAAAAAAAAAGTAAATTAAGTGATATGTAGGCTGAACACTTAGAATGTGGTTTAAAAGTGCATTTTAATTCGCAATGCAGTGAAATATTTTCAATTCAAAGAAGTGTATTTGACACCTCTAGGAAAACGGTAGAGAACTTTACCCATTGTAGTTGTGAGTTATTTTCCAACATAATATTGGTTTTTCAAATGGTCATGGGTGTACAAAAATAAAAACTATATAATATGAATCTTTTCTTGATTTTATTTAGACATTCTAAAGAATAATTTGAAAAAATTGTTAAAACACATTCATTATTTTCAAATGATATATTCCAGGTAATTAAATTAAGAAGAAAAAATGGTCAACTGATACATTGTAGACATTAAGAGTGAATGTTTTACATTTGGTTTAAAGAGCATTCATTACAAATAAAACATATGATATAAATTAAATTTAAAAAATGAATCCAATTAAATTGAGTGACTGATTAACAAAGATGTTTTCCATTGATTTCTAAAAGAACGTCATTTTAAGCTCATAGCAGATTCTCAGTTATTCTTATTTCGTCATTAAAACTTTACTACGACATTTAAAAATGTAAAATCCAAAGAAAACAAAGGGAAAGAAGCAATGTCAGCATATTTTGGGTAAATACATTTTAGAAACAAATATTAACAAAGCTTTGTCTTGTGCAACATGTTATTAGTAATATTATTTTCAAAAATAACCCATTTACAGCTTACTTTAACATTTATTTTTATCTTTAATTTCAATAAAAAGAATAATATTGAATTCTTACCTGATTTTAAAGATGCGTGCATTTTGAAACTATGGGCCACTTACCTGTAAAAAAATACATCTTTTAATGATCTATTACAACTTATAATTATTATAAACAGCTGTATGGTCTACTTTAATATGGCATATATCATAATCTATTAGGTCACTTTTTAATACGATAAAAGTAATATCATTATTCTTAATGGAATGCCATGGTGTTATCTTCGTGTAACAGGGCTCTTTGTCAAGAATTGGCTGCCACTAAAGAAAACTGGGAATAAAATTGATTTTCAATCAGGTTACATATTAGTTTATTGTTATACACAAAACACTTAGTAATATATAATTATATCTAATGTAGAAAGGCAACAGAACGCTTTTTTTAAGTAGATTTTTTTCGATAATTACAATGTGTGCAACTAAATACATTTTCTCTCAAAATAAAACACGCTGCAAATGCTAAATTATTACGCTAACTAAATCTAGCTTTTATATTCAAAAAAGTTTTTAAAAAGAAGGGCCTGTGGAATTCGCGACCAAAAAAAAATCTTTAACTTAATGAAACTAAAAAAATGAATCAAATGAATAGCAAAGTGGGTAAATAAGACATCCTCGTGCACCTTAAGGTTATTAATTTAATATTTTAAATTTTATTCAAAATTATTACATATACGTTTTTGTGTTTCCTCTAAAATTTATTCTGCGTGGGTTACGTCCATTTGCCTTTTTACAGTCGATAATCATAGTTTTGATATTATCATCATTAACTCATACAGGCCTTATACGTTTTATAAAAAAAATTGGAATACTTTAACCATAATAGATTATGTTCTGAAATATTTAGCAATAGCAATAGTAATAAATGTAATGTGAATTAAAATAATTCAGTTATTTTTTTTCAGAATCCTTGAAAAGTTTAATATTTTATACTGTGCATATTGTCATATAAAAGTAACAAAATTGAAAGACCACAAATAATAACTTTCTTGTTAGTTTTGCTGCGTTGTAAATATTTTTATGAATTGTAAACTTAATGTTTCGTTATCAAACCATTCTCCTTATCATAAAATTTGTTTGAAGACAAAGTGTGTCATATAAAATTCAGCAGTGCACAATTTCAGCTACATTGATATTTATTATCTATGACCCAACCTCATCTCTATCTTTTTTCATGGACCCTCCATGCCCTCCTCCGGTACTCTGTACAGTATTCATTTTGTTTTCACTTCAAATCAACACGTGTATGTTATTTATTGATTAAAACTCAAAATATTACAACACTATATCGAAGTATATCACATTTTAGTTTCAATCAATGTCGCCACGCTTCCGCTGCGTGGTGGCGTAGCGAGCGACATCCGCCGGAAACGACGCACAGATGAGCGGGAAAAACGAGATCAAGGTCTTGGCTTTGGTGACGCCATTTTGTCGACGGTTTGCAGCGTTCCATTTTATGCTATTTATATGCGTTTTCTTCTGAGTTGCAGTCCTTACTGAATTTTCCACAATGAATAATATTTAATTCATTAAAAGAAGTGCACTTTATTAAATCCAATTCAAAGGAAGGTTCTCTTATTTTTATTGGTTTATTAAAGTTATCGGCTTTAAACCTCTAGTATATTAAAACTCTTAGTGTATTTATAAATTTTCTCGTCAATTTTCACATTAATATGCTGACAGTTCATGATAACAAAAAAATAATGCCATTTCGTTAACACATATCTTTGTATTAAATAAATAAGGACTTAATTTATATAATGCTTCATGTTAAGCTTTAAATAATTATTCTAATAAAAAGTTTTATAATAAGTTCTAAAGGAGTAAAATATTATTAAAAAAATAACATTGGTGTTAGTTATTTGAGTAACCAAAAAATACTTAAAAATGAAACGATAAAAAAGATAAGGTTTTGTTTCACTATACATCGCCGTATTTTTTTTTCGATATTAGTAATTTTCACGTAATAAAAAATACCTAAATTATTTTCGGGTACTATCACGATGATGAAAAAATGCTGTTATTATAACTATTTTACTAACATAATATCTTTCTTTTTTATTGTACGTTATTATTCCCTAATACTTAAAAAAATCAAGCTCTTAAGACGCTTGTGCTGGTAATTATTATTAACACATTTTGTTCCTATCACAAAAATAACAAACCGTTGTCTAGCAAAAAAATGATTGAATGCTCATAATCATTAGAGTATCTTAGAATTTTTTCTCAAGTTATGAAAATGAAACATATTTATATTTAGTTCTAAGTTGGTTTCATACAAAATTTCATTTTTATCCATTCAAACAAAATTTATTGAATTAAAATCTTCATTCAATTTCGGCATTTAAACACGTGATTTTTTATACTTTAACGTGCACGCTATTCAACCGACCAAAGAATTTGAACTATAACCAGAACAAACTTTCATTAAAATGATAAATAATTTAACGTATGTTTTCTTTTATACTATTTATTCGTATATAATCAGACACATCATGTTATTAATACGTGATAAACAAATGTTTTCATATCATATTTACAGCAGATTGAAATGTTGCACAATAACTCATAAGATTTCATCGCTATTTTTTCTGCAATATAAAATGTTATTCTCTCCGGTAGCCGAGAGGTTAGCGTGCGCGCTTTTTTGATTGCTGGTTTGGTTCCTAGAGCCACCGAATTTTTAAAAATACCAGCGTTAAATTGCTAGATGCTCAGTGAGTTGAATAGTTATCAGACATTTAACTTTCGTGAAAAAAATCTGCAAGGACATGTCTTTACATTGCTGTAATCAATAAACGTTTTTTTAAATTAATTTTAAATATTTTTTGCAATGGAAATTTTTATAACGTCTAGATCCATTTGCTCTCTTATAGAGCGGACATTATAAAAATATATAGATTTCACATAGCTATATAACCAATTTAACATTGCGTTTTTAAATTGATTGTTATTGACATAGAAATTTTATTACATTCGTATAAACTTGTCTATTAGTATCACTTAAGAAGAGTAATGCAATTTCGCGCCAGAAATCACGGGCTCAAATCTCGCAGTAATATTAGAGTTTACACTATAAAAGACAGCATGCTTACGTCTCTTGAGAATTTGAGCCCAACGCTTCTGGCGCTGGAACCCGTATGCTAATCAATTATTTATCAGCTTAACAAGCTTATGGATATAATGTATAACTAACACATACTTCATTTAAATTAAAACAAATGTTCAATCGAACAAAGTGGCAAATTTTAACGTTTAAAATGAAATTATTCTTTGATTCGCTACTTTCTCAGTTTATGTAATAATTAAAAGATATTTTATGGGCTATTTTGTGATGCAAATAATGCATTAAAACAATTTTAGAAAGGTTGTCGATATAAATATTACGTCGAAGAATTGTTTGATTTGTCAATAAAATGTGGTAATCATAAAACAGTGTCTACATATAAGTAACATGCGTGCCAAACCTTGCTAAACGCACATGCTAGCATTTCGTTACCGAGGAGACGATATTTTTTTTTATACACCATGTTTGCTACCAACATGGAACATATGGATATACATAGCGTGAAGATATCCACTGCAAAAGAAGACTATATGAATCTTTGCAATATGAAGACGTCTTGACAGATTATTTTCCACAACAATTGTTTATCAGACAATTACTCAACCCAATGGGCATCCATTCCTGCATTTTTCAGATTTTTAAAATCATATATTATCTTTATCTTTTTTTTTATTTGATGACACAGAAAAAAAAATTACTGTACTGTACTGGCATGGGTAAAAATTGCACTTAAATTTATTTTATGTTGGCACGTTGATTGTATACTATTTAACCCTGCTAAAAAGTATGCAAAACTTCAAAACCAACCGACCATCTTTGCATGCCATAAATATAGGATACTAAGGCGAAAATAAGTACATCACTTGGGGCTAAATACACTATGAATATAGAACAAACAATTTTCCGGGTAAGCGATTATTGCCACTGGAATATGATATTTAATTCCCTTTAGAGTATGAACGTGTAAAATTTTAAGATTGTTAATATTGTAAACAGGCTTTTGGGATTGTGAGGAGATATTAAATTCTTGAAAGAGAATATCGGTTACAACTCTCAAAGAACGTGTACGAAATTTCTCTGCATTTTTGAAGATAAGATACTTCACAAAGGCGCTTGGAAAATTATACAATTCGGCTTATTTTCTTTGCATTTGGTGTAAATAAATCACAGCTTAAATATATAATATAGACGCAATGATTTTTTATATATACATATTTTATTTGATTACAGTTGTTGAAATTTAAAGTTATCCATATTTTGTTTTTATTGTTATTAAATTTAAATTCATTTCCTTTTATATGACATGTTGTTCTGAATAACTTCAACTATTAATTTGTGATATTTTCGGTATTTAAAATTAATAAAGAATATGAAACTTTGACAATTTCAATGAACAATGACTTATTGAAATATTTCTTGTATAATTATCAATTATAATTTTAAAATTAATGTTAAATTTTTTAATCAGTGTTTTTAAATTACAAATATGACTCACAAAATTGAGCGTTTTCATATCAAATAACAAATAAACATATGCCATATTTACTTTATTATTTTAAAAATAGTTTTTATTGACGATTTCAAAGGCATAGAATAAACATATTGTCATATTACAGGCAAAAAACGTTAAATTGAAAAAGTGAGTTTTGAAAAAATCGATATTTAATATTTTGGTTTCTCTGTTAAATAGATTTTACGACAATTTCTTAAAGTATAATCATTATACCTTATTTATTTGTGCGTAATTCAGATTTTTTGGATATGATTACTGCGTTTAAAACTAAAAACTGTACAACCACTTATCACTACAAAAGTAAATTTGTAAAATTAGATCTAATTTGACAATGTATTGCGGATGCCTCAAGTAAGTTTCAATCTGATCTGATTATTTCTCAGGTCTACTGGATTAAAGTGTTCTAGCCACGAGATACTGATAAGATATGTGAGGATAGTAGTGTATTGGCTGGCAACAGGAATCTGCAGAGGAGCCATGTATTATCCACATGCTCCACTTAAGAAGCAAATATGAAACTATCTGTTCTCTCAATAAATCACATGGCTTTATGAGTTTTTTAAAGGAAAATATTTCATACACATTATATCATTACATGTACGACAAATTTAAGTTTCTATGTAAACGAATAGTTTGTGAGACTAAATTTTAATTGCATATATTGAATTATAGGAAAGTTAAATGAAGTTAGCTAGAACTGAATTCAATGACACCGTCTGTTAACAAAGTAAATACGTGACGCAATTAATACAAATAGTTCAAAAACCACGGGTGCTAGTTGTCAAAGTTAGATAGAATTACATTTAAAAGTTTGCCATTTGTAAATATATTCGACACATATCGAGCAACTTGAATAGCGCAATGCAATGATGTATGAATAGATTTATTGAAGTCAACATGATATTATGATTATAAAAATAACTATATTTTTATTAATATTCTTTCCCTAGATAATAGACCTTTTTGGCTAATTGATCACAGCTTATCTTATTAATAATAAAAAATTATGATTTTTAAACGTAAATTTTTCTTATATGGGGAGCTTTTTAAATAACTTTTTTCAGCTTGTGTTGATGGCGTTATTACATCCGAGCTTTAACAATAAAATTGCGTCGATTACTAAAGGTAAAAGGTAAAAGTTCGAGGAAAACTCTGATTAAAGAATAAATTATGCAGTATACTATTTTAATTAAAGTTATGTAGTTACGCTGAAATTGGCTATGAGTACGATTCAAAATACGGTTGCCTTGAACAAACCTAAATCCTGGTAACCTATTTTTCCTACTGTTGGAGTTTTGGCGTGCGGAAACAATGCTGGTATGATCTGAGAATATACAAAGCAACTGAAGGATGAAAAATAGTCCAGCAGATGCCACGTGGCCATCCACACCATATAAAAAATGTACAAAAAAGTTATTTTTGGATTAAATATATTAAACTTTACGACGTTTGCATTGTCAAATTTCATATGACTTGTCCAGTAGTGTTAAAATAATAAAATAAAACTCAACATGGAACTATTATTTAGAAAAAGTAATTAAACAGTTATATATATTCGATGCTTGTTTAAAAAATTGTACCATCTACGAATGCTCACTCGTTTACTTTAAACATGCTTAAAAAATATATATTCAATCTACAAAGTATCTAAAATATTATTTATAATTTTAAAATGTCTCCCCGGTAGTGTAATGGTAAGAGTGCGCGCCTCACATTCGTGGGATGTTGGTTCAATTTACACATCTGCTGAATTTCAAAAAAATCTGAATATGCCTGAATAGATGCTATAAGGTTGAACAATTGTCTGACAATCAATTTTCGTGAAAAATAATGTTAAAAACATGTCTTTACATTACAGATATATACTCAACTTTAAGAACGTACATATTTACGCTGTGTCAATACAAAAATTAAACAGATATAGAAAACTATGCCACTTTTCCTAGAAGCAAGGCCCACACGATGATCTCTTGGCTACCAGGTGAATAATTACTTACTTAAATTAATTTATAGAAAAGTAAAATGATATAAACTATCATTCCTTCAATATAAACAGAGATACTCATATATTTGAATATGTTAACCTTAAAAAACACGTAAATGATTGTAAGAAATATGTGACTTTTATATTTTCTTCAATATGTAGTCATATACTTTGACGCCGTACTCGTGATCTTGTCAGAATAAACTATACTTTTTACCGTCTCCCATATAATATGAAATATTTCACATCGACATCATATATATTAAGTTTTTCATCCATAAAGACGGATAAATTAATAAGATATTTTACGTGAACCCACGCGTAATAAAATTTATGACGGTGACCACATTTTAGTATAATAATAATAACTTTCATCATTAAATTATGTTTTTTTTATTGGCATCAAATATTTTTGGCACATCTTTAAGAACTAACAACACAATATCGTTTAACGAAAACACATAATATGGCAATATTCTTTTTTTATATGCTATTATATAGCTATTAAAAACGTCTATTACGATATGGAAAAGGATAATTGACCTCGACAAATTCTCTTACCAATTATTCGAAATGTATTTAATTTATATCGTTTTTACTATGTCCGTCTGGAAGTGTAACATATTGATTTCTATAATTTAAAGATTTGTTTTAAAAGATTTTTTCTGACAAGTGGATATAAACTAATTCCATAACCCACTGGACAATTTTTAGCTCTGGTAGGATTTAAACACTTAGCATGCAGTATCGAGGTGGATGATTATAAATTTCACATTAATTATTGTCTTCTTTGATCTAATATATATTTTTTTTAAAACCCTCTATAATAACTTTCCAGTAATCTCAAGGTAAATCAAAGTTAGTCTCAGATTTATTGAGTTTGTATTTTTAAGATTTTTGATATTTTTTTAGAATATTTTAAAAGTGGTTATGGAGTTTTTTTATTAACCATATTCGCTCGTAACTTGGAGCATATGGATCCACAGAGTCTGAAGACATTCACTCCGAAAGAGAAGTATATGAATCTTGGCAATGTAAAGACGTATTGACAGATTATTTTTCACGAGATTTGTTTGTCAGTAATATCATAAATAAGTCAGGCAATAGGCATCCAGTCCTGCATTTTTCGCATTTTCAAATTCCGACATATGGGGATTCAAACCTGCATTCCTCGGATCTCTGGGCGCTGGCACGCTGCCAACTACGCTACTGGGGAGATTATTGAAGGAAATTTAATGAGTCAAGGTTTTTTTTCAAGAAATAGTTGTTATTTTATAGAATCCCACATCATACCAATCCATTATTAGTCTCTATATACTGATTTTTTTTACAAATGTTTTCTTACGAATTTTTAAAATAAAATAAAAATATTAATATGATTGTATTAAAAAAAGCTAAATGCTGAAAAAATTGAAGGAGATTGTGAACTTTTTTTAAAAAAATATATTTAGATTCATTTTTCAAAGTATTTATATCACTGTAATCTGTACATATAAGATGAAACGTTGTAAAATGTTATCAAAATCAAAGTTTTTATGCCAATATATTCTAAAATAAACTTTAAAATCGATTTTGATTCTCAGATAATTATATTATAAAACGGTAAAATTCGGTAAAAACGGTAATTCACTTAATACTGTTTTGCATACAATATGATAGAATGGGATAAATTCAAGCTTATTTTCATTCCAATTAATTGTATTTATCCTATCATCATATTTTTTTTTCAATACTGTATACAATATTTAATCACCAGTGATAATGTTTAAAGTTGAAGTTTAAAGAGAAAACCTAAAAATGGCAACTAACATAATGTGAAAAATTTACGTTGCTGCTATTTAATATTTTAGAGAAGTTCTTATGACCTTATAGTTCTTATTTCTATTCCAGCAAAAAACCCATATCAGGAGTCTAACAAAAAATTAATTGAAAAACCCATTTCAAAACGATGTATTTTTAAAATTCAAATTCTGTAAAATCGTTAGTTTCTGACATTTACGAGGATTAAGCCATAAATTCCTAACCGATTACCCTATGTTGGTTTTACTGACATGAAAATTCCAGACCTCTCCAATAGATAAGAAGATATAACAATTCAACTTATAGCTGTCCTCTGGTTAAAAAAATGTTGGTCATCTTTATAGGGTTAGTTCGCAAAATGCGGTCAGGCTTTACCTCTTTTCGTGACTTATATTACAAACATATATATGCTACATATATTTCGTGTCAGGAAAATTAAGGTGGGACATTTTTACGTTCCCCATGGGATCACAGTTGACTTTACAAAAGTTATGGCTGTATTTTTTAATAGAAAAACAAAAACAAGATAAAATATTTTATTTTATTTATCATTTATTGAGTGATACAGAGTTCTGATATATATTTTATTTAAATTTTATCATACTTACGTATTACTTTATGTATGATATTTTTTAACGATTGAGTGCTTAAGATTATGGGATTCATTTATACAGCTACTGGATTAAAAAAAAAGATGTACAAACGTATGCGCAATGGATAGAACAATTTTTTGAAAACCAATTTTTGTAAAAAAAATTGCAAAGACGTGTTTTAATCCACTTTCGTAGTGGAGACCTTCACACTGTAGAAATCCTATGAATTCTACGTTCAGATCATGGTAGATATAAAAAGTATTTGCTTTCTACTTTCTACGTTTGTCAACTTGCGTTAAAAATAAAAGATTATTTTGTATACGTGATTACACATCGATATTATGATTTAAAATAATCATATTTATTTCAAACGTTTGGTTATTATTATTTAATTCAATAATAAGGTGTCAAAGATAAACAAATAATGAAATGCTCATAAGTAATCTGATTAATTGTATTATCGAGACAACCGAAAACAGCCACATTAGATTGCTTAGCATCATTACATGAGAAAAATAGAAGATGAAAATAACTGTTCTTTAAAAAGACACTGTGTGTATTTTTATTAATCTTCTCTTCTGCATATTATGTTGAGATATAACATGTTAGCAGCAATAAATTATATTTAAAAATCATTTTTGTATGATAGTATTTTTAAATTTTGCTTGTATTAAAATTCTCCAACGCAGTCTAGTATTGCAGTATTTTAATTTAGAAATATTTTACTGCATTGTACAAAATGACTCGAGGGACTATTTTCAGTGAGCGGAAATGCATTTTTCTGCAGCAGATTTTTCAGCGCAAAAAACGCATTTACATGCCAAATCGTAATTTTAATGTCAAAGCGAACTTAATTCAAATCATTCCAAATACGTAGTTAAAATATAAGCATTATGACTTTTTAAATTACAATAAATTAAGCCAATCATTTTTTTTAAATATTTTGTTTGATAAAGAATGTTTTAAAATGAACTTAAATTATGAATTTAACGCCAATTTAGTTGGCATTTTTGTTTATCTTTGTACGAATTAATTATACTTTAAATATATCTCAATATTTATTTAGAACATACTTTTGTGTATATTTGTTTTTTACGTTTAAAATGAAAAAACGTGCAGGTTTATATTATTAAATATTCTGTATAAATAAATAAAAACTTTTTATTAGTATATCGTGTCTAAGCGGGAAACATATTGATGTATAAATATGTCTACTCCATAAGTAAAAACTTATGTCAACAGGTTTTACTGTCAGTAATTTCACAAAATGCTAACTAACCAATAATAAAAAGTATTATAGTATATAATAATAATAATAGTTTTTAATATAAATATATATCGTCGTATTACTGGCAAATGACGTTAAAGTGAAAAAGTTAGTTTTGAAATAATCGAGATTTAATGTTTGAGTCTCTCTGTTGAATAGATTTTAAGATAATTTCTTAAGGCGTAATTATTATACTTTAAATAATTGTCGTAGAATCTATTTAATAGAGAGACTCAAACATTAAAACTAAATTATTTCAAAACTCACTTTTTTCACATTAACGTCTTTTGCCAGTAATACGACGATATATTGTAATAGCTTCAATGGTTTAAAAACCACTGAAAAATCGTTTCCCATTTCAAAACTGTTTTGCTGCACATAATTAGAATTTCGAACAGTTATTTAGACCCAAATTAAAATTGACGGTTTTCTTTTCCAGCGAAAAGTGGGTTTTTAATGAAACTCAATTACAAAGGCATCTTAATTGACATTCATTGCTCGAGGCAGGGCCAAATAACTGACTGCCCCAATAAAGGTTCTGTAAAAAGGATTATTTTACCAGAGGATGTTGGAAACTTTTACAAATAATTTAAATTTCGTAAATAAATTATTGACATGTAACATCTTCCATATAATAATTTCATGATAAACTCTTGATCAAGGTTATAATTATTAACAGCAAATAATTTATGTTTTTTATTCTATCAGTTTTGATATAAAAAGGAGACATATTTAATTTAATATTATATATAACTATACAATACCGGTACCTCATCACTGAGTTTTAATATATTGTATATTATTATTATTTTGTAATTTATTTTAAAAAAATACGTTTCTTATCTATATGGCAAGTTTTGTCAATATTTGCATATTATGTATATTATTATTCGTACTATCATCGCTACATTATAAATGAAGGTTCATTATTGGTATAAGAGTGAAAAATTAATAAAAAAAAATGTTTTATTTATTATAAACTAAATTGTAAAATATAAATATAAAAATTTTCGCTTATTGATTTTTAAAAATGTGAATATTGAAATAGTTTTATCAATAAGTATGTATGCTTCTGCAAATATAAAAAAAAACTAAATAAAAAACTAAATCCAATATGTTTTCCATTTCCATTTTCTATAGTTATTTTTCGACAGAATCATTGCTGCAATTCGTATCATGTATTTCAACGCGTTGAATCTAATATTATATGTATATTGAATAATCGATGAAAATAAATATTCTTTGTTTTATGTTTATTGTAAATTGTGTAAATCTGAATAATTTGATTTTTCTTAAGAATCACACTGCCAAAAAATGTAATTGGTACTTTCATTTTCCATTCCACATTTACATACCGGATTTTCCACAATCCGAACACATGCCAAAGATTCTGCCACGTCGTCTACTTTTCAACGGTTAATAGTGACGATTAAATCTTGGACAAGTTTTTTGCGAGCATACCACAATGTGTTTTGTTCTTCATTAATAACGCAAAATAATTTATGCCTTTTCAGAAGCCACAATTTTTAAATTTGCTTTAATGGGCTTCATAAGATACTCGTAGTTGTTAGAAAATCACTCAATTTATTGCGCATCCATATTTTTCACTTCAATATTTATTTGTACAATTTGAATCCATTTCTAATATAGTTGATTGTCGATCCACGAACGTTAACTTAAAAATTGGTATACTCAATTTATCACTGAAGTTATTTGAGTGCACAGCTAAAGCATTCTAAATATAAAATATATAAAATCCATGTTATAAATTTCTGAAGCCTGTTAAAAAAATCCGAAAGATGTCTTATAAATCTCATAGAAAATCTGTGTAGTTTGCGAAAAAATTAATGAAGAGGATGTCAGATTCGAGTTTGATGACAAAAGACTTCAGGCGTAAGAATTAGTTAGAGCTTTATAATTTTTGATACACGTGTAAGAGACCTGGTATTTTTAGTTATAAAAAATATACATCGATATTAATTAACAGTATCCGTCTTTAATTTAAAAATAATGGCATAGAAAATATTGTTAGATTATTTATTTCATTATATTTTATTATTTCTCAATAATATGGTTCAAAATATGTTAGTGAAATTAGTCAAGTATTAAATCCCTTTTCATAAGATAATTAATTAGTTTATTTATTTCAAAATACATTAGGTAATGTAAGGTTTTGTTACTCTAGAATTGGTTTTTCAAATAGAACATCTTTCTAATATCCATAAGGTGAAAAACAAATGTCATTTCAATACACCTGAGGTAATTTTTTCAAATTAAATTATGATTTCCATAAAAGGAATGAATAGAATTAAAGTATTATACATGGTATCTATTATAAACCATTTGACTAATTGAAAAACACATTTTTTTTTCAATCATGCACGGTGTATACTCGACAAACCAATCCTACAACGACGTTATGTCAAAAATTTATACTTTACAAAAAATATTTAAACCATTTTTCCTTTCAAGTAATTTTGAAACAAAGTTTTCATCATACAAAAGTAAACAGCTTATATGTGCAGTTAAATTATTCATTTAAACTCTCTGAAATCGTTTACTTATTGAATACTTATTTACAAATTATAAATTTAAGTGAGAAGTAATATTCACTAAGGAGTAATTGCATTCAAATGTCTGTCACAAGACGATATAAATAATTTATCAAAGGCGATCCAAAATTGTTTTCTTTTCATTTAATAAATGTATTTTTTTTCACATCAATGAAAACTACAAGAAAAGAGAAAGATAGTTAAAAATGCTTCTGTTTAAGTTTTTTAAATTTAAAACCAAACCATGCCAGTTTCCATAAAACACTATTCGCTATCAAAATCGATAACTCACTTAAAAATTGATAGACTATTTCAACGTTACTATAACTACAACTTTATCAAAATTTATAAAATTATAATGTAATATATATCGCTCATCATTACGCATATCTCGTGTAACACACGTCACAAATTTTACAAAGGGTGAAATAAACCCTTATTAATTAGTATTATCAAATTCTTTATATTTGTTTATGTTATTATAAATTAATGAATTGTTTTTTTTTAATATTGATTTAGTTAATATAAAATTTTACTAATAATATTTTCTATAGAGAGTTATTTTTACGTCTTGTATTTTTTGCTGTGGGGTATACTAGATATTGCTTATGATATTGTTACGAACAATATACTGTTTGATAAGATTCAAGATAGACTTTAGATTATACGTATAGATGAAATATATATTTTTAAAAAATAACTATTTTGAACAGTTTGAGGTAAAAAGTAGTGCTTTTGAAATAAGGCTTCGGTTTATGGATGGAATGGAAAAAGATTCATAAGTTTTGTGTACAAAAAACTTTGATTTATTTCCAATTTCCGAGCGCATTCGAAAAATCCGGATCGTGATTTTTCCACTGCAAAAATTAAGTGGAGCAATTTGTTTTACGAAGGAGTAGTTGTCGGTGTAAACATCGTGTCTGAAAACATCGTTTGTCTTGGTCAGCTCTGAAAATCGAGAAGTGAATTGGGCAAAAAGTAAGTAGTGAAATTATTATTTTGCAGGAGAGATTGATTGAAACTCTCCATGAAACGGACATAAAATAATTAATCTGAGTCGAATTGCTATGAATTGAAACATTTAATTAATATAAGTACAACACAAATATTCTTTATACATTATACAAATTAAATTAAGCAACAACAAAAACACGCAACCCACTATCGCTTTATGTTCTGAAAGACAGTGTTTATTCGATAATTAATACTTTAAATTGAGGAATTTTTTGATTATTTGATGTCAATTTTAACCCCAAAACTTTAAAATATAAATTATAGGTATTATTTGTATACTACAATACATTTTTTTTCAGAGTTATTTTTGTCGACTAAAAATATGCAATGTTAATGTAAGTTTGTAAGCTTGTAATTTGTTTGGTAGCAAATGTTATCGTTGTCAACCACACAGATATACATTTTTACAGATATACACATTTTTTTTTATCATATTCGCTTCAAAAGTGAAACATATGGACTTACACCATATTGAAATATCTGCTTTAAAAGTGGAGAATATAGATTTCTGTAATTTGAAAACTTTTTTTCGTGGATTACTTTTTCATGAGAATGGATGTCAATCAATCCAGTGGACATCCAGTATTTTTTTTAATCAGCAGCTATGAGAATTAAATCCGCAATCTTCGGCTTTGAAACTCGCACGCTTATTTCTTAGCTATCGGAAAGACAATAAAATTGCTATAAAATAACAATATGTCATATAATATAAAAGATATTTAATAGATTCAACAAGCCTTATTGAAAAATTTCTAATGAATTGACCGATAAGCCGACAAGCATTTCATGAAAACACGTCTTTACATTTTAAAGTTTGAATGGTTGAAAAACAAATATTAATACACGTCATGATTTATTTTATATGTCATATTATTAATAAAACAGTTTTATAAAAGATAATTACTAGTTTTAATTAAAATTCAGATATATAAGTGTTATGATAACCGTATATTGATATTAATTTTCATATCAAATATTCATAATTAAAAGAAAAATAACTATCATTATAATATAATCAAATATTTTAAAAATATATGTCATTAATATCCGATTATTTTAATGAATTAAATATATTATTAAAATAACGTTTAAAATATTAAAGTCGTTTTCTGTTATTCAATGGGGAATTTTCTATTATTTTTATCATACAAGGGTAGATCGTTAAGATGTGATAGTTTATCTTAAAGCTATTTCAGAACCACCTCACCAATTATTGCTGAGTCAAATGTTAGCTTATGAGATTAAAAGTACATTACGATTGAATAAATATCACACGTTTCTGTAATCGATACCTTGATTGATGAAACCAAGTGAAAATATTGACACGTTGTTTTAATAAACGCCATTACACCATTGGAAACGTCTTCAATAGCCTATTTATAACCATGTCAATATCAGCGATAACGATTTTTATTTAACGCCAAACATACGAGACTTTTGTAATTTTGAAAGCCTTCTAAATTTTAAATATTCAACTTTTTGCTTTATATAAAGCTTTTTTAAAATTTGTGACTATAAATGTAGATCGATTTTTATCCTTTGACTTCAGACTATATACAAGCGATGTATACAATTACATATTGAGATATATTTCACAGCTTATAATCAAATCTTAAGAGATATTTTTCTTTCCCACTATAAAAGTGAAATAAAATGTAGTTGCCACTATAAAAGTAAAAAAAAATTCGATCTTTTGAATTTTAAAAGAACTTTGACTGAAAGAAAATTGACTGAAATAAAAGTTATGTAATAATCTATCAATCTATCAAAGATATTGTTTTCTTATGTCATGTGTAATTTTGTATGACATTTGGAGGGAAGTAATTTGACTTTATGGAAAAATATGAGATTATAAAATGGAGTATACAGACCTAAATTACGTTATAATTCATGCAATGATGATAGAAATGGCTGATACACATGGTGCGCATGCCTCTGAAAAGATAAAATTTACTGCGATATTTTTTCAATTAACAAGATTTTGGTAGCCTGAACGAACTATTTTTAAGATATATTTGTTGGATGCTGAGATAACGCAAAATTTTAGGTGACATATAGCTAGTTGATCCTGAAAGCATTATTTAGTTACCATAAACTAAATGGTATACAATGGATCGAATATAGCCAAAAAAGTTATAAAAAAAACATACAAAAACATCTTTTCTTACAATAGATCAAAAATATTGATGATTACCAGCCTCGAATTAAATGATATCACGGCAGTTAAATGTACAAAATTGACTTGTATATTTCAATTAAATTTGTACTAAATGTTATTTTCAGTTTTTATCAATCACTATATTATCCATCAAAACAATAATTATGTCAAGAAATGTATGCGAGATAAAACACCTGGATAAATTAAATATATGAAGGTTTAAATCGTATAGAAGGAAACCTTTAAAACTCTTTGGGAAGGTTACGCAGTTAGCGAACAAGGTTAGTACAAGGTGGAAAATCGTAGAGACGAATTGTCAGCCAAATTATTCAAGATGTTTATCGAAATCATTTAATGTGATAAGATAAAATGTTAAAATTTATTCTAGTTTTTAATATATATTTTTTCACTATTTTTATATAGTCATTATTTAAATTTAAATATAAAATTATTTGTCGATTGATGGCTTAATTTTTTCCCTTTCGTAAAAATTGCGCGTTCAAATCTTTTTTTAATCCTGATACGGATAATTTGAATGACAAAATTTTTATTGAATTAAGTACACAATTCATGTGCTTAACGTTTAAACTTGAGATATTCAATAGATATAAATATATTTATTCAAATTTGTGCCAAAGATAACATGTGCTTAAATTGTAAGCCATTAAAATATGGACAGTTCAATTTAAAATCGTTGATAATGAATTTAAAAAAATATAAAAACATTGTTTTTGGAACAACAAACCTGGAAAATTCGATTCAATTTTTTTGATAACGCAACAGAATTTACTTTAATAATATTGATTACAGTCAGTGTAAATTAAAACAACTATTTTTAGCAGTTCAATCGTTTTTGATTTCAGCTTTATAATTTCAGAAAATTACTTTCAGGAATACAGAAGAAATTATCTTAATTTCTTTAAGCTGATACTAATAATTGAATAATTTTCCCTAGCCTTGGTTTTCTTTGATCATCTACGTTAAACAAACGTTTGTTTTCTAATCCGTGATTGATATCCAGAAAATATTATACTTTCGTAGAGTAGAAAGCTCAGGTGGCGTGTTAACATCAAATACGAAGCACTCATGTGACCACGTCGCCCGTCCGAGAGATAAATTGCTTGATAAAATAAGTAAATATACATATAATTTATCAATTGGCCACAAAATATATAACTTTATTATGCTATAATGAGCAATAAAAATACGATTCAATCAAATATTTATTTATATTAAACTTATTTTAGTGTATAGAAAACTCAAGACTTAATGGGCCGGTTTTACAGAAGAGTTATAGTGGTAGACGCAGCTAAATATTTTTTTCAAAGGTGCGTGAAACATATCAGCTCTTTTATTTGATTTTACTCAATGGGGTATAAAAAAAGCCAAAATAACGTCAGATAATTACTAGATTTTTTACTTCTTAATATTATTTTTGCCTTACATCATGTATAGCAGCCTAAACAAATTTGACAAGTTATTTTTTATTATACCATGTTTGCTCCCAACGTGGAGCATATGGATCTACACAGTTTAAAGATATCCACTCCGAAATAGGAGTATATGGATTTCCGCAGAGTAAAGACGTC
>JAGVSQ010003659.1:0-12299 GCA_022683975.1 Rhyacophila evoluta
TAACCTGTTATACATACGTTTACTAATAAGTTATTGGATATAGCGATGGACTATTTGGGAACATTAGCTGATCATTGAATAATGGAAGATTCAATAGCTATGCTCGATCGATCTCCAAATTTTTTTGATAGAACAGTTTGTGTTCCCCTGTATTAATATGCAAATTGACATAGCCAATCGGTCCGACCGCATGTCGAGTCAGCTAAACTAATATCCTTTTTCAAGTGACAAAAGCATGGGCGATCACAACGTATTTAGCATAATGTATTTTACTAAGCAATCAATTGCTTCCATTTCATTGAATTAATCTTTGTGAAAATTCGTTGCTAGATATTTACTCAGTCCTTTACATTCAAATTTCGGATGCAATTACTTTAAATGTAAGCGATGAAAAAAAATTCACTATACTCACAATTGCTTCGCGGTGAAAAAGACACGTTTCTATTCTAGTTTCGCATCCGATAAATGATCTTTAACGTATTGTAATACGTATATTAATACATCAAAACACACATTACCTATTTCGTTTATATTCGAATCTAAGGTATCACTTGAAAAATATATGTACATATCAACCAACCAATCCTCATCTAACATTCGCTAACAACCCTTGTATGTAGAGAAGGTGAAACAAACTATCGAGGTCCATAGAGCCTAAGTAAAAACCTGCCCTCAAATTCCTTTCATGGAATTCCTTATGAAGACATGTAGTGTATTTTTACTTAGTGACCCAGCACAGACAATGGATTTAATTTTTATTGTTTTACAAATCAACCACTGTTCAGATAAGTTCAGTTTTCAAATTGTACGCATTTTTGTTGTTATAAACAATTTTAATGGTTATACCTTTCCAGCCGACGTCCCGCGATATTTTCCCGGCAGTGAGGCGGCGCGAGGGGATGTCCCGACAGTCAGCAGCCGCCGGGTCCAAAACTGTCAGAGGGATCAATACGCGAGATCACTCGCCCGCGAACGCACCTCTGCTCTACGTATCTCCTCTCTACGTTTCCACCACATTCACACGACTCGTATAATCTGGCAAGGTCCGCACGCACACCACTAATCCAACACAGCCTCATTCGATCGGGGCGCATACACCATGGGATGCTACGTTTTTATTTTATGGATATATAAATTATACTTCATATCTACCACGAGACATCTTTGAATACGTCATAGCATCTAGGGAGAAACTGATAAAAGTTAATTAATAATGTATTACGGGCAATTTCAATTTACAAAATCTTAAGACTTTGAACTAAATATATAACACGATACGGTTGTTCGTGACATCGGTGAAAAAATGTTAAGAGCGTATTTCAGCAACATCGTTGCGGTTACAATACCTTGTTTTGATATATTTATAACGACTTTTTTAGGATTTTGAAGAAAATCATAGCTGATAATGACTTGATGATAGTTTTCATACATAAAATCAGATGATGCTAGATGTAAACACCGTAGAAGGAATATTCGTTTTTTTTTTTTAGTTTGAGTCATTGAATCGCATAATTTGTTTATAACAATTTGCAATCCCTGAAAAATGTTGCATTATTGTAATATATTTTGTGTATTATTTATCGTAAAAGAGATTATTCTTTTTCGTTTATATATTATATAGAAGTCTTCAATTTGAAAAATAAATGAATATTACAATCACAAACAAATGAAGTGAATATCGAGTGATTAACTGATTGATATCAAAATGATGTATTAGTGTCATTATTTATCACTATCACATACGTCAAAACCATTTTTAAAGTGTAGAAATATATATGAACAGTAAGAATTTTTTTTTTTTTATAAACATATCCAACTGACAGCTTTCTTTCTTTAATTCTCAAAAACATGACTTGCGTGGCTACATCGCCTTGACATTAATTTTATGTTAATATTTTTACAGCAAACATTTTACATTCCCGATTTTTTTCCTTCAATTTACGAGACGATGGAAACTGTAGTAAATGCATCCTTGCACCATGCACACGAATACAGCCATGGCTGCATCCACATGTAAGTATACAGCGCACTCATACACGTCTAAAGGAAAACCTCCGATCCAATACAGAGTGCTGGCAGGGGTTGCTACGATACTACGTATAAGTGAGTATATGTGCCATGTTCGTTCCAACTCACTTACTCTCGTAAATGAATTGAGGCAGGTGCCTACCGGGATGACCTTGCGCGAAAATTACCACGTGTGAGTCGACCTTTACCCGCTCTAAGTATTACACACTTCTAGCAGTATGTATCACCGTTATTGAAATCACTCATGTGAAAACTATCAAGAGTTTGTTTTTTTCCTTGATTTGAATACGTAGTACTATTATATACCGTGTATTTAAATCTATATTCAGTAAAGGCTCTCCCAAGTACACGAAACACTACTTATTTACTATACTTCCTTCGTAAGCAAAAACGCAGGTTATGGCAAAAGTTCAATTTTGAAAAAGGTGAGTTTATTATATTTTTCAATACTGCTTGATGTGGCTATTTTGAAAAGATATTCGAAACAAATTACAAAGTTTGTATTTTTTTAAATGTCAGGCATTTTATGGGTATCTATTTTTCTTATTCTTATGTATTAAAACATACACGTGATACCACGATTATTATTTCTTTCCGTGATAAAATTTTAGTGGAACTGATTGTAAAAATATCTTCACATAATGAACCTATTTTTTTCACACGGCTATATGCAAGTGTTCTAGCATTGCTTTCTCAGTTTTACGTTTTTTTTTAAATGTTTAGAATCTAATATGCTGCAGTTTGTTCTCTATTCTATTTTTTTTATTTCTATACCATGTTCGCTCCCAACATGGAGCATATGGATATACACAGTGTGAAAGACATCCACTCCGAAAGAGGAGTATATGTATCTCCGCAATGTGAAGACGCCTTGACAGATTGTTTTTCACGAGAATTGTTTGTCAGACAAGTACCCAACCCAATAGGCATCCAGTCTTAGATTTTTCGGTTTTTTAAAATCCGACAGATGGGGATTCGAGCCCGCATTCCCCGAATCGCTATGCGCGCACGCTACCAACTACGCTACCGGGAAGACTTGAACTTGATACGTGGGTCACACTGAAAGTTTTGCGCAACTCATAATTTGATAAAACTACTCATAACGAAAGTAATATATTTATTGCTTTTTAAAATATTCTCCGTTATATTAAAAATACTTCTAGTTTCGCTCAAACCATTTTTTTAAGTATAAGATCCATTCATCTAAAGGCACGCTTTTGACGTGTTGATTGAAAGCCTTATTGAATTGAGTTGATTAACTGCCTCATTTGGTTCCGTAAATGTGAAATCTTTGATTTTAGGGAAAGTAAAGAAGTCGAGGTCTGGGCTGTGAATGGGATGGATTACGCACAAAGTCAACAAATGACATCAAAGATGACCTGACTGTAGCGACGTTTCCCTCAGTGATGGCAATTGACAGACAACCTTCACGACTCCGTCATAGAGGAGGAAAAACAGGACCATGTTAAATTCAACGTACCCACAGTGTTAACTGTGGTGCTTTAACTCACATTTTAAAGGCGAACATGTCGCTCTTGTGGTTAAAGAGATCTTTTGAAATCGTAAAAATCATCGCTTTAAAAGTCTAAAATCTTTTCGCCTTAAACCCATTTTCAGTACAAAAGGTAAACTTCGATTAGTCATAAATGTATGGCCGGCGTATAATTTAACATGGGAAACTGGAAAAAAATTGCTAAATTATTTAAATCTATGGCTCCAGCAGTGTACTGGGAAATTACTAAGACTCGTTTTTTTATTTTTAATTATATTTGAAATCATGATATATGTGACCTGCCAGTAGCGTGGCTACCGAGAAGCAGTTGGAGTGAAGTGCTCTAGGCACAGTAATCACGAGGGGCGCAAGTTTTGGTAGGCAGTAAAATTTTATGGGATTGTGAGAGCTAAATAACGAGAAACCATCAGCCGATTTTACTTGCTCCAGAGCGCTGAATATGTAGCTACGCCGCTGATGTAATTTAACTAAAAATTATACCATAAAACTATGTATACCAAAAGTGAGAAACGTTTGACCAGTGACAGTGGCGTAGTTGTACATTCAGCGCCCTGGAGCAAATAAAATTGGTGCGCCTCTTATGGTTTTGCATTTTTAGCTCTCACGTCTAGAAATTATGGTTTCTAGTTTTTTTATAGCTCACGCTACTTTATTTTGTTTACTAAAAGAACTTACGCATCACATGATTTGTGCGCCTGGAGCAATTTGCTCCAACTGCTCGTTGGTAGTTACGTCGCTCACCAGTGATCCGTCGAAATTATTTAGCCTAGCCTAGTGGTCATTAACCAGTCGCTTGTCATGTTTTATAGCATATAACATCAATATCCGTTGGCTCCGGTAGCTAAGAGGTTAGCGGGCGTGCTTTAGAGCCAGAAATTGCGGGCTCGATTCCCGCATCCAATGGATTTAAAAAAAAATCAGATCTTGCTTTTCACCGGGTTGATCGATTTCTCGAGAACCAACTTTCGTGAAAAATATTCTGTCGCTACATCCGAATATCCATATATAATATTTGACTTACAAATGGACATTTTTAAACTGTATAGATCTACATACTACACTTTTGGAGTGGAAATGGAAAAAAATAAACTTTAGAAGCCTTAAGCTAGCTTAAAAAAAGAAGAAAAAAAGGGTCAAATAATAAAAGTTGATAGACTTTTATAATATATTTTTATAATTAAAAAAAGCTTTGATTTCTGCAGTTAAATATTATATAAGAAACTATTAAAAATCCTGATGATTGACTTTTTCAACAATAATGTAAAGCTCAGTCATGTTTCGTGTATTGTCTATGGAAACAAGTGTAATTATTTATTATCTATGCCAGCTAAACGTCAATTTTGCCCAATTTCGTTGTTACAATTTTAGCCGAACGAGGAGATTGTACGAAAATTCTCATGTTGATGTCCATCAATGATTCTCTCTATTTTGGTTACTAAATGATATGATATGAAAACATATTCTCTTTTCGTCTTCCGATATTGTTTACCATTAATTTTGAGAATCCTAATTAATATTTCAACAGCTTTATAACCTAAAGCATTGATAGAAATAATCCCCGGTTGATATTGTGTTTTATTTAATATTTGACAATGACGGAATCAGATCTGTATGTTGCAGTTATCTGTTCCTCTAATATGAACAGAAGTATGGAAGCTCACGCATTTCTCGCTAAAAAAGGCTTTAGAGTAAAATCCTTTGGTACAGGAGATAAAGTCAAGTTACCTGGAGCATCTGCAGATAGACCAAATTGCTACGAGTTTGGTGTTCCATATGATGATATATATAATGACTTAATGGAAAAAGACAAATCGTTCTACACACAGAATGGATTACTTCATATGCTTGATAGAAATAGAAGAATCAAACCCCATCCTGAACGATTCCAGGTATCGCTGGAAAGGTTCGACGTAATTATTACGTGCGAAGAAAGGGTCTATGATCAGGTTGTCGAGTGGATATCATCTCAGCCCTCATTGTATAGCCAACCTGTTCATATTATAAACGTGGATATTCAAGATAACCATGAAGAGGCGACAATCGGTGCATTCCTTATAAGTGACATGGTGACATTAATGGCCCAAAGTCCTGACTTAGATAATGATATTGATGAATTACTTCACGATTTTGAAGGGAAATATCAAAGACCTATCTTGAACTGTGTTTTATTCTATTAAATGCCTTACACTCAGTACCTACTTACTAATACTTATGTTGATTTGTTAATATTAAGACTCAATATAATACAGCTGTTTTACCAAGGTAACTCACTAAAATACGTATGTTCCACACCTGTTTAAATTTACAATAAAGTACCATATCGTACAATGGCCATTCAAAACTGCTAGTATGTAAGAAGTGACAATTGGAAACTATCTACTATCTAACTACTACTAACTATCTTTGCTATAGTGAGATGCCTAAGAAATCAGCCATGTTAACTATATCCAAACTTCATTATCATATTTTTCAATAATTTACATACAATTTGAAAAAAATATAAATATATATTCATAACCCTTTGCTCTCATTCCCCCTAAGATAGCATATGGCATGCAGCTCATATAAATATACCATATTGACTAATAATAATATTTATTTTTATCAAAGAAATATTGATCGTAAAATAATGTTACATTTATATAGAGCGCACTGCGCAATACAGCAATATTTGTTAGTTAATGATGAGCAATATCTAGAAAATAATAGTACAAGGGGTTAAAATTTAAAGTTTTCACTGAAATATCGTTGAACATGAAACCAATAATTTATATAATATATTCATTTTATCTGTTAATAGACAAATTAAATAAAACAATGCTCTTCCAAACAATTATGTGTTTTTATTTAAATATCCTTTACAATCATTTCATTTCATTATTGGAAGCAAATAGTTCAAAAATTAATGCTCGTTCACATTTTTACTCTTAAGTGGACTGTATGTATTCGTCTTCAAAATGTGGAGATGAATCTTGATAAATTCTTCATATCCAAATATATGTACAAAAACATGTTCATTGCAGCAATTTACACAGTTACTTGATTTGAACCTGCAATACGTAGTTCTTAGCAATTTACAAGTATGCTCCTTCATCTTGAGCAACAATAAACTTTTTACAAGTTTTTAAAAGTATGAGATCAATTTTATATAATACTAGAGAATTAATCATGACAAACTAAAAGTTTATTATCAAACAATTTTTCTAAATTTCACAATAATAAAAATATATTAATTCAAAAACATGTATAATTCAAACGACAACAGGATCATCTTGCTCATTGATTTTTATTTAAGCAGGAATATTTATCTACCAATCTATCCCAAAAAATCATCAGTTACATAAACATCATAATAAAAAAAAATAACATAAATATGGAGGGGTTAGTTTATGTACAAATAATGCATTTTTTTTCTTAAATAAGAATATTATTTCCACAATCATTGGACATAGCATACATTATTTTTGATGATGCTGTGCTTGGTAAATAATATTTCCAAAAGGTGTCAGCCTGCTTGCGATTGGGCTTAAGGTAAATATTTTATACTATTTAAATTTAATCTTTGTTCCAGTTGCTAAATAAGCATAATAAATAATAAAATGATGCGTCAAACAAAACAATGCATACATAGTGTTATTGACGGTGTAAACGTTACAGATATTGTATTTCTGGAAAAAGCATTATTTTAAAGATTAATGGAGAAGCTTGAGGTCATCATAAGCTTGGTGCCCTACATTTAGTGTATTGATAAATTTGTTTTCAAACTTATTACTATAAAGATATTTATTTTTATTAGACTATTCAGTTAAAAATCCTGAAGCATTGTAAATAAATACAACTTCATATAAGCTCTTAGTGTTTACTGTTACTTTAATTTGATCTTAGGTGATTCGATCCGATTTTCTTTTTGTCCATTTTTTCCATCTTTTTGTTGGAGTTCGTTTTAAAAACTTTTTGTAACGCAATAATTCATTCCAACTAAACAAATAATACTGAAATCGCTAAGCTATATATCTACAACGTTACTATGTAAATTTATAGCCTTTAGGCTTTTAGGGATTAATGGGGGGTAAGGACATAATGTAAATTTACTTTGTTAATAATAAATGTAACTTAATACCATACATTTTTTTCTATGTTCGCCAAAAATGTCAATACAAAAAAAATTTGTTCTCTGGCAATCCTAAAACAGCTGTCAGTGGTACTTCTAGTCGGTCTGACCAGGCTGTGCTGTCAATGGAATAATAGGTATCGCGAAGGGAATATTATAGTTATTTTAATTTATCATTTTGAAATAAAATAATAGATGATTTGGTTATATTTTATCTTCTTAAAATGGATGGATATTTACGAATGTTGCGGATAATACTTAAAAAAATAATAATGTGATACTATCGATAATAAGTACCAATATAATTCAGATGGATCCATTACTAACTCTGTTCACGATTATTTTAATATATATCAAGTAATATACTATGATCTTAACAACACTGAAATGTTGTGTAACACTTCTAAGATTCATATTTTGATCCATTGTTCCCAATTTTTAGATATCACATCGCGAAGGATAGAAAGTGATTTTAATTGAGTCTGTAACAGCAACAAGACGGAGGACTTGGAGTCAACGGAACCAGTGGTTCGCTCTGAACGACACTGGATTTCTCCTTCCACAAATGTTGATCTTTATGAGTTTCTAGATATCGCTCCAAAGGTTGGTTATTATCATTTTTTTAAATGTATAAATTATCGAAAGTATAACAGATAAAATTATCATGAAATTAGTCTAAATTTGTTAGTTTAAATTTGTTTTTTTTTCAATGTATTATGGTATGTAGAGATAACTATATTGATACCAGGCCCTTTCACAATTGAATTTATTTCTGGGCGAGGTGGTTTCATGGTTAATCTTGCCAAATTACTAAAACAGCTAAAATATTTTTAGTTGATGCTGGAGATATCGCCTGGGAATGTCTTTAAATGTATACAGAAAGAGAAAAACTATTCAATTCAGTTTACACAGGTGTTAGATCAATTGGGCAGTAAGATTTAGACGTCAAGATGCCTAAATTTCTTGCATCCAAAAAAAGTATCTTGTACAGGAAGAAAAAATAATTTTAACTTTATAACACTTGAGTAAATGGCAACTAAAGTTTGAATGGTTATTTGTGAGACATTCCATGTTGAACTGAGAAAACTGATATAGATGGTAATACTTAAGGATATATTCGATTAGGGATATATTATGTCGGAATGAAATGGAAGGAGAGGAAAGACAATATTGAAAAGTGTTTTTTCACCAGATTTTTCAGAACACTATCATGGATTAATTTCTGTATCTTAATTTCATAATTTATATCGCTTTTTCAACAGTTTTATAGAAATTATCATCAAATTATGATTAACATTTTTGATTGATGATGCTTGATGAAAATTGATTTTAAATTCTAAATTATGAGTTTAAAAATCATTTTATTATTATTATTAAATTAGAACATTTTTACACTTTCTCTTGTATCATTAAAAACTGTGGAACAACATACATTGTAAGTTTACAGTATTACGTATCACAATAAAAAAACATTTTCAATTTGATTGTTTTTAGGTTCGCAGTATTCTCAATAAACTGACTCCAGAAAAATTCCAAAAGCTGACTGATGATTTGCTCAACTTAGATCTATCTTCAATAGCAATCTTAAAAGGATTAGTAATTTTTATTTTTAACAAGGCTGTAGTAGAGCATATATATTCACCTATTTATGCCAAGCTTTGCAGAAGACTAGAAGATGAAGCTCCAAACTTGCAACCACTCGGAAAGTGTTCCACTTTTCGGAAATTATTGCTTGACAAATGCCAGGGTGAATTCTTAAATGGACCTGAATTAGACGAAGCATTTCAATCACTCAATGGAACAATAACTTCTGAGGAAGAAGAATGGCGATATATGGCCAAGCACAGGACTTTAGGATGCATCAAATTTATAGGAGAACTTGTTAAAGTAGACGTGATTTCTGAGACTGTGCCACATCGCTGCATTCAAAAACTGCTACCGCGACAACACCTCAACGGACGAAAATTAGAATGTTCAGTACAACTCATCAAAATTTGCGGCAAAAAGTTAGACTCAGAAAGAGGCAGATCCCTTATGGACCAATACTTTTCATGCATCAAAATTTTATCGGAATGTCAGCAGCTGATACCCCGTTACAGATTTATGTTACTCAATTTGATAGATCTTAGAAATAATGAGTGGAAGCCACGCAAAGCTGCCAGTTGTGAGGGTCCTGTGCCTATCACCACCGTGCAAATCCCTGATGAAAAAGACGAAGGGCTGAAACTGTTTCTCCACCAGAATTCTGTAGGAAATGTACAAGGAAGCAATTATTCACAGAGAGGAGCTTCACATACTTCTCATAGACGCCAAAGAAGACGCAGAAAATTAAACAATGAAAATATTAACGTAAATGCAGGTATCAAGCACTAACCATACTTAGTTTTAAAAAAAACAGCTTAGTTAATTTTTGGCGCAAGTAAAACATATTTTGACAGTGTCTTTACCTATATTATTTACTCTGAATTGAAATAAACTTAAAAAACATTTTTATTTTTATGAACGTTTGGAATCCAATCCAGCAAATACAATTCAACTTTAGACCAGACAAGCAAAATTTTAGTTAGGTCTCCTATTTTCTAATGCGACAACAGTTGATGTATTTCTATTTTCAGATGGACTAAAATCTGATTCCGAAGATGCCTTAAAAAATTTACATATTGCATTCGCTAGTCAAACTATTTGTGAAAATAATGACCAAGCCTCTGACTCACATGGACATATGCAAGAAAGTAAAAAAAGCTAGTAATGTTAAAAAAAATGATCCAACTCTTAATTCCGTAATATCAAAAATATGAATAATTTGCTAATTTTCGCTAGACTAAATTCAAGTTTTTTTAATGCATCATCTATTAATTAATACTTAATGTACCATATATTTTCAAATAAATAAAAAACCCTTGGGAGTCTCAATCTTCAAATTCAAAATATTGTGTTATGTTTATTTTGTACTGATATGTACAGTGTGTAAAATTGTTATAAACACGTGGCGTCCATTTTTTCCCAACATGTTTACGACCGCAGACGTCACATTGCCATTCTTTGGCACGCCCAACTTTGACTTGAGAAATAAATACGAAAATGAATGTTGGCTTCAACATTTTTACAATATGTGGCTTGTCATATGCAACTATGAATTAATGATAGAACAAGTACAATATGTTTGACACTTTCTCATCAGATTTCAATCAAATTTATAAATATGATAAAAAATCCTTCGCGAGCTACCGGAATGCCTCTCGCGAGTGTATGGCGATCACTGCACTAGAGTAATATAGTAGCTACATAAGATTTTCTAGTGGAAAAATTGTAATATGTAACATAAATTAGATTTCGCAGTGAATACAAATTACTTTTAGTTTAATTTAAACAATGTTCAAGACAGGAAAAGGTACAAATCAGCAAAAGAACACTTAAATATGGGAATAAAATAAACACTTTCAGAATCACAGAAAATTTCTTTTATTTTACATATTGTTGATTTAAAATAAAATCATAAATCTATTTACAATTAACTTAATTTCTACATTGTATGACTTCAGAAGCTGATGCGTTCCAGAATGAAAGGAGCTGAAATAAAAATAAAAAAATCAATAGGATAACATTAGTAAATACACATTTTGGATATAAAACTGTATGACTCAGAATGCGAAGGCGAGTCAAAATATCTCATTTCAATAATACAAAAATGAGCCTCTGGGGTTTGAAAAACGGTGTGACCGCCTTTCTTTCCTTTTTTTACTATGTTCGGTCTGTGAGTGGAGTATATGGATCTCTGCAATCTAAGCACATGTTTTGACAATTTTTTTTTCACGAGTACTGCATTTACAGATTTTCAAATATCTAGCAAATGTGGGAATCATACTCGCATTCCCTAGATGTGAGGTGCGAATGTTAACCTCTTGGCTATCAGGAAAATATTCCATCTTCAGCTTTTCATTAGAGAAAAATTAGCATTGCCAATAGGGGGCATATCTTCCAAGTTTAAAAACTTAGCACCTTTGGTATTTATACTATGAAACAAATCCAATAAAATTGGCAAAAAAGAAGATACTTAGCTTTTTGCCCTCAATTATTGATATTATACTGTATAATGTGTTATATATGTTGAAATGATTGTTAAGAGTATTGTAATTGGATTTAAATATGTCATTAGTTTTAAGAACTCATTTGCTAAAAAAAATTTAAGATATTCAATCAGTGTTAATTTTAAGCGTAAAAATGGAGTATGATTAAATCAGCTGGAGCATTATTTCACCAGGAATTAAGTATTTTCATAAATTTCAGATTACAGGCGGCCCTCGACTTTCACACATACTTGAGATATACGTTCTCCATTGGAATCAAATTCTTTCATGACTTCTATTTGGCGAGATGCATGGATACTCCATTCATATTTTCGATTAAATCTTGACGAATTTATCAGCTTCTTCCTCAATTTCATTGTCTATTTCATTTAAATTTTGTTGCTCAGTTGAATATTCGTTAGAAAGAGGTATTGAGTGAGATTCAATTAACTTATTATCATCTTCGTCGTTGACGTCCAGTTGACGAAGTTCAGTTCAATCATCAGGCTAGCTATTTCATCTGTGATAGTTTCCAGAGTTTCTTCAGAATTTATAAAATCATAATTGTTGACTCTTTTAT
>JAGVSQ010003660.1:0-21033 GCA_022683975.1 Rhyacophila evoluta
ATTCCCCGGATCGTTAGGCGCGCACGCTACCAACTACGCTACCGGGGAGACAGATTTTTTTTTACGCCATTAAAAATTAAAACTTGTCTTAAAGTGTTTTAATTTTTTTTCAGAGCTGATATTTAAAATCATTGTGAATTAAAAAACAATCAATAACGTATAACGTAACTATACAGTTTTCGTCCTTGCTTCTATATTTGAGAAGTTCAAAAAAATCTCTAAGGTCGATTGAAAAATCACTCTTCAATTTGATTAATAAATTAGATATGTTAAACACAATATTTCGATGGTTTTAAGGAATTTTATCGATCGTCCAATTTATCAAAAATTACAATGTCCACTGAAAAAATCGTTTATGCAATAATTTTGCGACGAAAAAAATATGATGGATGTTTTCGAATTGTTAGGTTGATTATCATAAATTTATAAATGATTAACCATACAGACGATATTGAATATGTAAAATGGTGATATTTTTTGGTGATATATCACCTCTTTTGATATTAAGACAATTAGTTAGGTAACGGAAAACATTTCGTCTGACCCCGTCAAAGCCGTCCACTATGCTATGTGCTTATAAAAACAAAACGTCATAAGTTATCATGAACTGAATAAACAATATTATTACTACAAATATTAAAAAATATATTTAATAATAAATGATTTATAAAATACTTTCGCTTGCGTGTAATAATGGAGATGACGTGGTTTGATGTAGTGGGGATTTCTGACATTTCGGAACGAACGCAGTTTTCTGTTACATGAAAAATCACGTAGCAATACTGAAACTGGCTAAAACACGTGCTGCGTATGCTTCCAAATAGTCGAAGAAGTCAAGAATGGCATACCAAATAAATCTCCTTTTCATATTCAATATTTTTGACTGATGGTGCTTGATGGAAATTGATTTTAAATTCTAAATTATTTAAAACTGGTAAACTTCAATATGTGATAATACATATGGAAGTTTACCACTTTCAAATAATTTATAGTTTAATCTCCTTTTCATTTTATTTATTTGAAACTACATCATACTTAAGTGTGTGGCTAATTTAAATTTACTCAAGAGACATTCTTGTTGAATAAAGTAGATCGCTTCTCGATGTCAAAACTTCAGAATACGCCTGATTAATCAAACTATAAACTTATAAAATGGGGCGAGTGGATGGAAGACATATTAGTAGCCTAATATAAATGATCCAATTGTATGAATTATTTAACAAAAGTAAACGCTTTTAATGAAAGATTAAAACATTTTTATTATTTGTCTGTTTCATTATTAAGTATCCGTTTGTATTGTTTTTTTATGTTGAATTAATATTATAACAACTCATTTTAGATTTGATATTTGTTCTTAAAATCAATGCGGAAACTTTATGCATTTAAAACTTCATATACACAAAGTCGAGAAAGTGACTGCTTAATAAAATACTAATTAAGAAATTACACATATTAACAACACTTCTGCGTCTGTGCATATATAGCTCAAAATATTCGATTCTAAATTAAATCCAAGCTAAAATATAAATATAACTTTGTGAATGTGAAAAAAATACATTATAAAAAACGATTTTTACAATAGTTGCGATTTTTTATACAACGATGATATATTTTTATGAAAGCAACCATAATATGTATGCGTTTTTCATCCACGTATTATAATAAATTAATGCTCAGTTACACAAATCATAAATATCTGTCAATATTAACTTGAAATGATAATCTTCATAATGTTTATTGTAGTACGGAAATGCCTGGGTTCTCAATTATTTCAGAATAATATTAAAGTGTATAACTTCACTTAAGATGGAATACAATTTTTATGAACTTGAAATTTATTTACTTACCATAAGTGAAGTTATACGTATCTTACAATAATCAATTTTTACTTAGATTACAATTTTTATTTGATACAATAATGCATATTGTGGTACAAGTAAAATACAACTAAAAACTATGATTAATCGATAGCTGTGAAACCAATTCAAAGTTCAGGGATATATTTTTCTTCAATGATTTTTTTTTTAATCTACCTTCAAGGCTTCATATTATTAGCGTAATTATTTGTCATATTATGTGTAGCTTGTATAAGTTTTCTTTAACATGGAATTTACTAATTTATCATGTAAATAATACCCCGATGATCTTCTGAAGTAAAGTCCAACAGGGTTGAAGTTATTTGTTAGCATCTGCAGCGCATGTCACAGTTAATTTTAGAATAATTGTATAATTTTGAACGTAACATTAACTGGTCCATTCTATAATTTCCTACTTTCTTGCAATGTTAAGCCACGTTACTTCGAATGTTAAAAGTAAGTAACTGTTTTAGAATAGTAGCTATGTGTTTTATTAATTCATTTAAGTTGAAATCAACCGATTTTCGTAAATCATCAGAATGTTAATCGACCGTGGAAAGGAAATAATCCTCAATTTTTAAAAACAGCTTTTATTTGATAATCAGCGTGTGTACAAATTAATATACGTTCTATCAAAAGGATGTCAACTGAAAATGCTGAATTACTGTCTAAATTTAGCCTTTAACTTTGAATAATGGATGCCCTGTGAAATTGACGACCAGGAAAAAGGGTTTCCATCCAATCAATTTTATTGGGGTTTCTTAATTAACCTGCTAAATTAAAATCATATTGAATAAATAAAACACTAGTTTTAGTCTTCATGCACTTAAGTTTGTGACTATGTAATTTTTTGACTTTGCCCAAAATCATAAAAAAAAACATTTTATGTACCCTCTGTAAAATTTGTTCTATGTGGGTTACATCCTTTTTATTTCCGCAGTGGATACGTAAAACGAATAGTGAATTCACATCATCTCAGTCCTAATATTTGAGACACACGTCTATTCTCAAAACTTAGTCTGTCAACCGAGAGTCTTCGTTATATGCCATGATTCGCTAACGCATAGCATAATCAAAATGCATGAATCAGATATCAAAAAATAATATTGCGTGAATGCGAATTGCGAAAAATGAATCCAAATTTAACAAAAAAAATGTGAGCTCATTTTGAGTGTTCATCAAAATGAAATTCTCAACAAGACAGATAGTTTCGATAGTTGAAATTTTCAAAATATCCCAATATGTTATTAGCTTTGAGCAGGTTAGAAGTAAAACATTAATTATAAATTCGTTTTGTACTCATTTAAGGTAGGACTTGTATCAATAGTATGGCTGTAAAACGAAGCTGAATGAAAGATATTTTACTATTTACGGATTTTATATTGTTTTAATACAGTCAACATACTTAATACAGGTCTACATTAAAATGAATATTGATTTGTATGATATGATATAATAGAATTAATATATTGAATAAAATATACAAACATGAATACTTAAAATGATTTTAAAACATCTGGAATACTTTTAAAGTAGGTGTTTACTACAAACGCGTGCTATGCATTTTTTTTGTAGTTGTCATAAAATCCTCTTGTGAATGTTATTCGTTTTTTTTTGTTGCCTAAGAAATAAGAAAAAAAAACTCGATTTACCCAAAACTTAAGAACTCGATTTGGCAATAAAAAAAACATTAAAATGTTTCTTTGAATGCTTTTTTGTGTAAGTAATATTTTGAATTGTAGGTGTCAGGAAGTGAATTTTATGTATCGAGCTATGATGGATTTTTTGTGATTTTAGTGATTTACATCTATTTTGTGACAGTCGACACTTTATATTGAGAGAATATTATTGACAAATATCATCGAAAAACGGCACTAAGTCATTTATGATAAATACGTTTAAAATAGATAGTGATCAAGAATTATGCAAAAAGCACAATACATACAAAACAAGTCAATTCAATAAAATACTGAATTTAGAAATTAAGCTACATAGCGATTAAAAATGTTTAACTTCTTCTATAAACTATCCACAACAGATGGTATTTTATGAACAGAAAAATCATATGGAATTTGAGGGTACATCTAAACTATCTATTAATGTTATTTTTAAATGAGTTGAACGCTTTTTCTCAGTGTTTTATTTAAACAAATATACCTTTAAAATTTCCCTTTTTAATTTTGATCTTCTTGTTATCTGAAAGGTTAGCGTGCGCGCCTTGCATTACAGGAATGCGAGTTCGATCCCGACTAGATTAAAAAAAATTAGGATTAGATGCCTATTGGGTTGAGTAATTGGCTGACAAATGAATCTTGTGTAAAATAATCTGTCAAAGTATGTCTTTGCATTGAGATTCACGTATGCGCTACACTTTTGGATCAGTCTTCACACTGCTTAGATTCATATTCTTCACTTTTCGAGAGGACATTATAAAAGAAAAATATTCTAATACTATATTTTTTTAATACCATGTTTGCTCCTGAGCTGGAGCATATGGTTCTACACAGAGTGAAAAATCCACTCCGTAAGTGGAGTATATGAATCTCCGTAATGTGAAAACGTCTTGACAAATATATTTCAAGTATGAATGTATGTATGAAAGTATGAATCCTGTGATATCATGTGTATACTATCTGTGTAGGTACAGATTTTTTGAAATATCAAAGATGCAGGGCTGGATAGCTAATAGGTTGAGCAATTGGCTGACAATTTTTTTTCGTAAAACATTTGCCAAAAAGACGTCTTGACAATACAAATATGTAAATACTCCGCTTCGCACCGTTGAGGTCGATATGCACTATTTTCGGAGCGAACGTGGTAAAAATATTTACTTAATTTGTTTATTAAGTTATATACACAAAATTAATGGTAAAGCTTAATAAATTATATGTTCAACGTATGTTTAAAAATGCGAAAATATGATTTAATAATAATCTAATAAAATAAAAAAAACATTTCCAAGCAAAAACCTAAAACTACAAATTTCAAAACGTCACCATTTTGACACTTTTGGAATTACTCGTAAAATATAAATTTAACAACTCATAATATTTACCTTAATTAACATATTTTGGACTAAAACAAGACTTATCTACTTATTTCAGGTTGGTAAACGTAATATATATATTTTTTAAATGTAGCATTTAACCCAAATGTAATAAAGTGTTTAATAAAAGATATTCGAAGAGAAAAGGTTGAAATTTAAATTATCTAATATTTAATAAACAAGGTGACATGCTGGACAACCTGATAATATTTCAAACAAAGCTCGAATAAAATATTTATGCCTATGGTGAAAATGATACCAGGTGAAAATATTCATAACGTTAAATAAACAGAAATATTATGTAACACAGTAGGGCTGTGCATTTAATATAATGTTAAATATTTTTTATTGAAATATTTAATTGTATTTTCAATTGTCTTTCTTATACCACGTTCGCTCCAAAATTAAGGCATATGCATCTACACAGTGTGAAGATGTCCGTACTAAAAATGGAGTATATGAATCTTCGCAATGTGAAGAAATGGTTGTCAGACAATTTTTCAAACTTAAAAGCTAACTAACTAATTCAGAATTTTCAGCTTATATTCTTTTGATAAAACGTATATTAAGTTATATATATTGTGATTATCGAAAAAAAACTAAGCTACGGTCGATATATTGTATGACAATCATTAACAAAAACTAAATTTTAGTGAACAAAAACAATTCATATTCATTTAAATCAATAGTTCACAAAGTATTCTATACCGAGCTTTGGGCATGTGATCGCTAAGGTGGTCCATGACAAACTTAAAATTAATTTGGGGGTCCACGGTAAACATCCGAAAATCCTTGAAAGGCTTACACGCCGTGCTATAAAAATAAACGAGAAATTATTATTATGTGAACAAACTTGACTATTTTAGGGGTCCATAGCACAAAAAGTTTAGGTATCAATAATTTAAGCGAAAAGCTGATTTTATTAGCCATTTATATGCCGATAACATCCTCTGGGCTTGTCCCCATATCTCGGTTGAAAGGGAAGATCTTCTCAAGTCGATTCGACCATTTGTCGGACCTATCGGCCATTGCGACTTGGTTTCCACGAAGAATAATTTTGTAGCCTTTAAAAAAAATACAAAATCTTACGGCGAACAAGAAGGTCTTTTCTCAACACTGCTAAATATCAACGGGACATAATTAGTTGGAATATAAATCACGCACGTTCTAGTGCTCGCCAACCAAGGTCATGGGAAGCTGCATCTGGGAAACTTCCAGTACTTTGAAGAACGCATTACGTTCGCTACGCCACGGTATACGTATATATAACAGGCGTGGAGACGTGGCGAGTGGTACAAGGAAAAGCAAGTAATTTATATGTATTTAATAAATGATCGTTTATTTTACTTGCACGCCGGCAGAATCCATATGCGTCATACTGGACTGTATTTTTTTTATTTTTTAATTATGTTGAAAATATTAATAAAATTCGTGACAACCTTAATATGAATATTTCAATATGTCCACACGGGGAGGTCGCCCATATTACAGCAGATTATTTATATAAAAAATCATTTCCCATCCACAGGATCGCGTCCCGTTGGTTTAGTTCCATCTTAAACATAAAAGGTTTACGTGCTATCATATTAAATGTGACTGATATTTTATAACTGTCACTTTATTTATAAATTTAATGAGTTGAAAACACGGTGCTCCATTACAACGAAAGGTCGACTCTGCGATGTTGATCTTTTGTATGTTTTTAATCTCATGATTGGTATGGAACTAGCGAAAATTTGAAATAAACAATTTAAAATAATAGGCTTAACACTGAGTTTTTTTACAAAACAAAAATTTACATTTTACGTCGATATAAAGTATACATGAGTCATTTGATTTCGCATCATCTTTTCATATTTTTAGATTATTATCGTATTAATTTTAATTATAAGCAGAGTCCATTTTTTTTTTAATTGAGGAAATATTTGATATATATTCTGATATCAAATAATTAATAATACGGACTAACGAAGCTTCATAGAAAAATATATGTCTTCTTGTTTTTTTAATTAATTTTTTGAATTTTGACAATTTCAAGTTTAATTTTTAGTTTTTATGTGCTTTAATTGTGCTTGCAAATGTGCCTGGTTTAATTTTTTTTACTGTTTTCGATCGATTTTTTGGACGATTATTCGGATTATTTATTCTCATGTAATTATCTCATCTCATGTAATATTGCATCCAGCAATCCGGAGAATGTCGGTTCGATTCCTTATCTGTCAGATTTAAAAAATTAAAAAATGCTGGACTGAATGTCCGTTGGGTTGAGCGATTGCCTGACTTTGTTTTACATAGGGATTTAATTTAGAAAAAAAAAAAAAATGTCTTCCCGGTAGCAGTGAAGTTAGCGTGCGCACCTAGCAACACGGGGAATGCAGGTTCGATTCTTGCATCTGTCGGATTGAATCCTATATATTCAGATTAAAAAAAAAAACATTTTTATACAGAGCAATAAAATCGAAATATCCCACCTAATAAAAAGTAAAAGTAAAATAAAGTTCCACTGTTACCGTATATTTACAAATTCAAAGGTCAAGGACTGAATGCTCGATGGGTTGAGCAAGTGTCTGACAAACAATTCTCGTGAAAATCAATTTGTCAAGACGTCTTCATATTACGGAAATGCTTCACATTGGGAGCGAATATGTATAAATTGATTATCCACAACATAAAGAGTTATTTATAAAAATATTTTTACAACGAAAACCGGTAATTGGCGAATTTCTTAATGCATAAAACCTCCATATCTTGCTTTCAAAGACAGATTTTTATACCACGTCCATTTTAGAATTGTCATATGAGTATTATGAAACGATCATATAGATATGCACTGGGCAAAAACATTCGCTATACTATGTAGAGTGTATAAATCTCTGGAATTTGACAACTAGTTTTGATAGATTATTCTCACGAGAATTGGTTGTTAGTCAAGTGCTTAGCTCACAGGACATCCAGTCTTGCTTTTTGGGTTTTTTTTAAATACGACTGCTGTAGGAATTTAACACAAAAGCCCCGGATCCGAAGCGCACAAATTAATCTTTTAGCCACCGACGGAACTATTAGAGACATTGTAATTGTGTTAATATTTTTTCTACAGTAAAAAAAAATTACCGGTGAGTTATGGTTTAAAACGATGCATAACACGCAGATTTAATCACTGAAAGAATGAGCATTTTTATTGTGATCTGTATATAATTTTGCTGCCCGTAAACTCTCATCTGTTATATTTATTTCTTATTATTATTGAAAATAAACAGTGGTTCTCCACAAATATGTAGATGTTTTACAATTAAAATCGAAATTATTCTATTGTATATTGCTTCTATTGTGTGCTTCAGTTCCAAAGGTCGTACATGAAAGAGAGATATTTAAAATTTATTGTTTGATTATTTAAAAAAAAATCCTGCAGATGTAACTTATTTGCGTGTAATAAAAACGGCGTCAAGACAGTAGAGTGTTCAATAAATAATTTAGAGTCAAAGATCATTAACGTCATAAAGTCGGCTATCTCTCCTTACGTATATAATCCTCTTAGAAGACCAATAAAAATGTTCATGTTAACCCTATAAACATTGAGGTGAGAATATTTTCTTTATAGCTAATATTCAATGTTGTAGAACTCACAACAGTCTTGTAATGAAAACAAAATTTAAAAAATACACATTAAAACCTATGGTTGTAAGATAGAATTTTGTAATATTTATAATGAGATTTTTTTATTCTTGTCTAAATTTTCAAATAAATTCTCAGCAAAAAATACAAGTTTGGCATATTAAATTTTTATGCTATGAAATTGCATACTTTAAATGATGTATATGTGTGTTTCTGAGATAAGATGATACAAATACCATGAAGATATATGCTGCAATTATAAATAATACGAAAATTTTAGATACTATTGCATAAAAAACGGATTTTTTTTGTGAAATGAACCAAATATTTCTACAGCATGAAAAACTTCTATGATTATATTCAATGGTTGAAGACAGTCAAGCGAGGATACAGTCATGCATTTTTTGTACATCTACAGGTTTGAATCCGCAACCTTTGCTTCTTTGCTACTGAGGTGATGGAAGATTTTTTATTCTATAATCCTGCTAAAAATCATAATAATTATAATATGTATTTACCATGTCCACTACACTACTTAACCGATTATATTTCCAGTACTGCATCTTTAGATTTAAAAAAATATCACACCTGTAGAAATCGAGCCCGTATCTCTCGGCTTCTTAGTAATACATTCATTTTTATCAAAATATAGCCGTGTTGGATAGGATTTTGAATAGTTGAGAATCTATAAAAGGCACAATATTAATATAATGCATCTACAATTGTCAAATTGTCAATAGGACATTGTATGGTATGCCACTAGACTCTTTCCAAACTGTGCAGGATTTCTCCATCCTAAAAAAAATGCTAGATATTAGTCACAGAATGAATGCACTGAAAGTAAGAAATGCCGGTATGTCCTGAAAAAATACGAAGCGATGGCTATGGATTCAGCGATAAAATCCTGGCACGTCAGGTGGGACGAATCTATTAAAGACAAGCACAAATACATGTTTTCTTACAAATATTAAATGGCGCACCAAGCTGACTCTAGACGACTTCAGTAGCCAATTTATTAGAGGCCAAGATGCTTTTTCGCCAAGCTATAAAAAGTCCTTATGGCTATCCAGAACAGGATGCTCATCACAGTCTGTGGGAATGTCCAAAACTGAGTACGAAGCGTAAAGAGGTACTCAAGTTGGTCCAACCAGCTATTGGACCCATCTGGCTTGATCGCAATAAGGCCAAACTCCAATGCTTATAAAACGTTTGTGGTGAGCGTGATGATCTCTTCAAGATGCTTGACTAAATAAGACTCTATTTATTTTTGACTTAAGCATAATTGAGTTCGTCTTGGGTAATTTGTATTCACTCCCGGGGCATTCCCGTCAAATAAAGTAGATTGCTTCTTGATATCACAGCTCTGGGATAGTATAATTAAGACCAGGTGTAAAGACGGGGCGCGTGGATGAAGGACAAATTTAGGCGGTTGGTTTATAGAGGTTATATGACTATTGAAATAAAATTATTTCTAAAGTTATGGTTAGATATTTCACATAACTTTATTTGGTATCAAAAGCTTAGAAAGATAAGTATATGAGATGATACAAGCAGTTGCCATTTGACCCGGAGCGTGCGACACCTGCAAGGTATAAGTGGATAATCTGTTGCAGTGAATACTCGCTCGGCAGCAGCAAGTATTTATCACACAAGGAGGCTTCGAAGGAGGTCATAAATCAATAAATACCTCACCTAAGAGTACAAGAGGTCTTTCGGCCAACAGCTACCTGTTGGGTCGACGTTCATACCGAGTTCAATTGATCAAAAACGCCAAGTAATAAATTCAATAAGGGCTTTATTGGTTATTAATCATCGAATTGTGTTAAAGATTCTTTTTTATAATTTATGAATTGGAAGTGATTTCTTCATATAATACTTTGAGAATATATTTCAAGTGTGCTCGAACATTACGAAGAATATGTAAATGTATCAATAACGATTTAAAGTTGTGAGATATGTACTAATAACGAAGTGATAAACCTAGTATTTTTGTGGCCTTGTAGATAAGTGTGCGTGCTTGTCGATCAATTATGGGTTCCTGTCTTGTAACTGTATATATTATTATTGATAAACAATATTTTAAATATTTATTTAAATTTAGGACGCGATAAATTGACTATTCGTCGTTTTATGACTTATCATAACGTGTTTTCGCGAGAGTTAGTTGTCAGCTGATTGCACAACCGATTGAATATCTAAATTTAAGAAACAATTTTTCTTTTTCAAAGCTAACTTTTGTCACCGAAATTTGGGTGTCAACATAAAGATAAGTTTAACGATTACCTGAAAACAGATTGTCGTAAAAATAATATAGTTTAAGATGAATAAGAATAGGAATCACGCACGCTCTAGTGCGCGCAAGCCAAGGTCTTGGGAAGCTGCTCCTAGAAAGCTTCTGGTACTTATAAAAAGCGCCTCACGTTCGTTACGCCACGGTATTCACCCGCATAATGGGCGCGGAAACGTGGCGAGAAAGTAGAAAGTTGAAGATGAATCTTCATACATGACATTCTACAAGATAATCTATTCCAAGTTGAAACAAAAATGATAATTTATGTACCATACATAAAAAATAAGCTGTTGTGGTACTTCTTAAAGTTGTTACATTTTCGTTTTATAAAAAAGGTTAAAAGTGATGTGCTTTTATTTATAAATATAAACTGTATTATAAAATGGAAAACGCACGTGTGCGTCTCTCTGTCATAAGAATTCCTTCCAAATTTCCAATAGTGACTTGAAATTTTTACACGTCATTTGGGTGACTATTTCTAGAATAGCTGTTTTACTTTTTACTTTTGACATCTTCACTGATGATCGACAAGAGAGGTTGTGTGCGTCTTAGTATTGAAATGAATATGTAAAAGCAGATACAATTAATTTGAATAAATAACGATTTTAATTTATTACAGACAAAGCCAGGAAATAAGGCTAGTGTTTAGTTAAATAGAGCTGCATAAAAAAATCAATAAACGCTTTAAAACATATATGATACAAAACGATTTAAACTAGCGATACGTAAAAAAAATACTTAATCAAAGTTATTTAGTTGTAATTGAGTAATTTTCAATGTGTTTGCGGTAACATAGGCAGATAAAACGTGTAATTTTTTTCTTTGATGCTACAGAATTCGCCTTGGGCGTAAGTCGAAAAAAATGTGTGGTCACGAGCCATGCCATCCTTAGAAATAATATACCATTCATAACAACAATTTATTGACCAATAATATTTAATTTTCTAAGTAATAAAATATAAATTTACAGCGCTCTCGGATGGCATTCGTATCTATTTGTATGATAATTTTTTTTAACCGACGGGGACCCTAGATTGTTAATACTGCTATCATATTGCTCTAAAACCGTTCATTTATGATATTTTTACGTTTCAGTATTTACATAAATACTATATTGATTTCACACATTAAGAAGCATGGACTGATTGCAGATGTGACGAAATGTATGATGTAAAATACATCTTATATTTACTGCATTCTGTTGCATATATGCGACATTTTAATCATTTGAAATTTAATTCGATACAACAGGTTTTCACAAACCTTTTCTGCAATGGAACACTTTGCGAACTCGGAAATTTTAACGGAACACTTAGCTTATTTTTCAGCTTTATTCCTGCTAGTAAAAATTAAAAAAATGTTATTAAAACAGATTATTTATCTAGTAATTGGTTTTAAATGTTATATAAACATAAAAATATGAATAAATAAAGCACTTAATTTTTAGTCCTCGAATTGCATATCTTCTTGATATCAGGCACAATATTCGTAAGTTGAATTTTAATATCTGATGTGGCGCCGAACCTATTCCTGCACTTTGATTTGGTTGTAGCATAATAATAAAATCCTTCTTCGCGTAATAGGTTGTATAAGATGAAAGTTAAACAATTATAAGTAAGTAATTTTCTGACAAACTCGCCCAGAAATCATTTAAAGGCCGAACTTTGTTATTTTTGTTTCAAATCAAAGTCATTAATTAAATAAATTAAATTTTCAAAGTCACTTGCGCTTAAGCCTACTGGTTTAGCTATCACGGAAAATGGATTCCGATTCGAAGAATCGTCCTTACTAGTTTTCGGAAAATATTGCAAAAAAGTTGTGATACTTGTGATTATGGGAAAGAGATACTTGACGTCACACGTATCGGTGGAGATTGATCATTACTCGACTTTCTATATGAACTAGAAGATCTTTAAATGTATAACAGTGTATAAAACTTATCCAAATTGTCACGGAACACCTATCCAGGTTCAGAGGAACACTGGTGTTCCGCGGAACATAGTTTGGTAAACCTTGCGATACAGCATGTTCCATATGTGTTGGCCGTATTGTAATAATTTAAATTGACGCTTAAAATAATATCATATTAGAATATTATCATAAATACTTTGATAGACGAAATTTGGATATTCTTTCGACGAAATCTTTGACTAATATAAAATATAAAAGTAGAGTATATCGATATGAATAGTGTCAAAATGATAACTTTTGATCCCTGAATTTGCTACTAGGAGATTTGAAGCCAAAATCTTCTGCCCGAAGAGCGCGTTGTAACGTTTAGGCCACTGAAGGCCACTTAAGTGCACTCCAAGCAACGTTTTCAAAAAAAAAGCAGCATCGAAATTTTACGTTTCAGTGTTTCATGTTCCATTCGCTACGGTATACGCCGAAATAAGCTCAAAATAATTTACTTAAGCAAACTAATGTTATATGTTGATATTGAGATATTTTTATTTTCACCATACTTCATTATTAAGCAATGCCTTTTTCAAAACTATGTTAGAAATCTTGTGCGTGTAGTAACTTATAAAACTGAGTTTGAGTTTAAGTAAATAAGTTTAAGATAATATTGTTGTAATGCTAATTTAAAATTATAATACAAGTTGTTATAACGATAGCTTTTTGAGAGTCTGTAGTAGGTGCTTAAAATATTCACTGTTTTTAAAAGCTACTGTGTAGATACTTATTTTTTCGTGCATAAAAATAACATCCGTGATTTAAAATCGAGCCACTTATGAATAAAAAATAAAATAAATTTTATGAATCACCTGATTTTTTAAAAGAAACTACACGGCAGATTCGTCATATATATGGTAAGCACTTAAAAAATAGTTTACCTAATATTGAAGCACATATTCCGTATATATTTTTAAAGTAATGAATTTTAATAGATACTATATTGGAGGTCATTATAATAAATGTTATAAAATTCCTAAATATAAAACTTAAAAAATATCAAGAACTCGCTCCAGTTGATTAGTAAGCGTTTGTACTTCGATGTCGAAAACAGCGGATTTAAATCCCATAGCTTTTACAATATTTTTATTTGCACGATATTATGTTTAATTTAAATTATTTTTTCATTTTTATTTTTATTTTACATGTTATAAATGCTTTGAGCTTGTAATTTTCATGTTTTAAGCACATGAAATAAAAATCAAAATAAAAATAATGCAGAATTGGATATAAAATTAGTTGAAACAGATTAACACGCAACAGAGACTGCTAAGATAAATTTTGAGATCCATATGTTCTACATTAAGAGGGAACGTGGTACCAAAAGTTTATTTTATCGATACAGATTCATTATTAATTGAATTGGAAGTATATGGTTAGAGACCCATTTAAAAATGAGTAATATTTAATGATAATTCGATTAATATATAAATATGGGCAAACTAATGTTTTTTATGAAAATATTTCGGTTGTAATACCATTTTCAAGACAATAATAAGACCGAGGTATTAATATAATACAATTGTTAATAGCTACCGTTACGATTAATTAACTTAAAAGACAACATAGTTATTCAAATATTACCATTTTAATTGACTGAGAATATCCTTGTATAATATGTATTATAAAATATTTTTTATAATGTAGAGCAGTGGTCTCCAAGTGGTACGTAAAGTGGTTATTGATGTTACGCCAAATAGTAGGCTCACAATAATTTTCGAGTGTATAATCGTGTATTTGATTCATAGTTATAACATACGTGGTAGAACTTATAATAATTTTCATCTTAGAAGTACGCGATCGAAAGAGTTTAAAATTGATGTTGATATGTAAATAATACATGTACTTATTGTATAAAATAAAATATATTTCACATGTTTCAAAAATAGTCTTTTAAAGTACACGATGAGATTTGAGCTAATTTTATTTTTTATTTTTATGAAAAAATGTTACTAGATTTGTATTTTGTGTCGTTTTAATTAAGTATAACTGTAAAAATTAACACATATATACTAAAGATTCCACTCTATAGTAAACTCTATTAAAGTAAGCATCACTGTGTCAGCTTCAAAAATACATTGAAATATGATGAATTTGTAAAAAAATCAATAGTAGGAAAGCAGGGGGTCTACCCAAAACAATAAAAAATCGGTACGTGGTGTACGAGACAAAAAGTTTGGGGACCTGTGACAGAGACCTTTAAAAAAAAATACCTTTGCTCAGTTTAGCTGATTGTTATATAACATAAACCTTTGTTTAGAACGTTACCAAATTTCAAATTATTAACATTTTCCTCATTTTTTTATTAAAAGGCTTTGTTCTGAAAAATTAGCATTATCTATACAAGCAATAAATTAATATTACAAAAATCAATAATATTTTTGTTAAAATGTCGCAAACACAAAAAAAAATTTTACTTCATAATACCGTTGCTAAAAATATTTGTTTATGATCATCAATAAAGCTTAGTTGTGTAATGTAATTTGTAATCAATTTGTCATTGTTATAAAAATTTGTCACGAAGGTTGTATATGTTAAAAATATGACATTGAATGATAATAAGATTCTATTAGAAAGTTTTTTTTTTGTAAAATTATCGAAGTGAAATTTACAGACCTTCTTTGGCCGAGGTTACATTTTTTTATTGTTTTTTTTAATTGAAAAAATAATAATACATACGATCTTAGTGTATGTTAATTGGATGTACTAGCCTCGTGGTAGTAGGCTAAAATTCAGCAACTGATAAGGTCTTTTAGTACATTTGAAAATGCGTGATTGGATGACTAATGGGCTGAGCAATTAGCTGACAACCAATTATCTCTGCCTGATTTGTCAAGATACATCTTTACATCTTTTATTCGGAAATCATCGTTATGCTACAACCATTCAAATGCTCCATCCACAGGACATTGCCAAACATATACTTATTTTTTTTCTATGTACGCTGCAAAACTAGAGAATATGGATTTAACAGTGTGAAGATGTTCAATCTGAATGCGGATTATACGGATCTTTGACAGGATTTTTTTTACGAGAATTGGCTTTTATGCAACTGCTAAACCTCATTGGTATCCAGTTCTGCATTAACACATTAAAAAAAATCATCAGATGTGGGAATCGAACTCGCATTCCTCGGAGGCATCGGGAACCTTTCGGCTATCGCGGAGGCTATATACACAAATTAATTAAATACTATCATAACACTGCCGAGTATTTCGGCCCAAACATTTGTGTAAAAAGTATTATCATATACTTCTAGCATTACCATAATTATAATTGTATAACTAGATACGTAAGTTGTTTAGCTTAATAGGATTTATTAATAATGTTTTTTTTATTTTAATTGCCTGACTTAAAATATCTAAACAGCTTTCATAATTATGTTGCTACAGCACTAAGGGTTAGAGATTTAAGTCGTAGAGCTGCAAAAAAATGCACAAAAGCTATGTTCAATTGATCAATTGCTTGACTATAAATAAATTATCAAGTTTTACATGTCTTGTCTGGACGTCATTTATTTTGTATTTTAATTTAATCTATTTATGAATATTAATTACATTTCGATCAGATATGGTTAAAAATTGTTTAATAACATATCGACTGTAGAAAGAAAAAAAAAACGTAACCAGCATATAACAAATTTTACGGAGGCACAAAATGGTTATTTAATAGTTTTAGGCTAAAGTCAAAACATTACATAGATACAATCTTTAAGTGCATGAATACTAAAAATGGTGCTTCATTTACTCTATAAGATATTAATTTAATAAGTTAATGAAATAGGTTAGATAGAAGGTCTGGTCACAAATTTCACAGAAAATTTTCATTCTAAACTTAAAAGCTAAAGTTTGACAAGATTTCTGCATTTTTAGCCTACATGCTTTTGATAGAATATGTATTAAGTTGTATACATTGTGATTATCGAATAAAGCTATTTTGAAAACTTGTAGGTTACGTCTTTTTTCCTTTCCACAGTTGATATTTTTTACTGTGTATTTTGTATTTTCCAGTTTCTTAATTCATGTTTAATTTTAAAAAGTTTTGTTAGTAATGCTTTATGAAAAGTCTTGTCGTTAACGTGTAAAGCATACAGCAAAGTGAAGGTTTCATGCGGACACATACAAAATATGCAAAGGTTTAGGTTACAGCCGAGTGTAAATTTACAAGCATTTAATGATCGAAGAGAAAACGTTAATCACGAGGAAGTTGCGTAACGTGTTAACGTAAAAGTGTACCAAGTTTGAAAGTGTTAAAAATGTTAAAAAAACTATTTCACAAAGCGAACGGTATAAAAAGCTATGGTGACAGAGTTTGGGCGATTAACCCTTTGACCTCCAGATAGTTATTAACACATTCGTAGTAGGATATGTTATTTTTACTGAATAACTAATGAATTTATTTACGACCGTCGCAATTTATTGATTATGTCCATTAATTTTATTCGAAATGAGGTGATTCGCTCGACTTTTTTATCTTTTATTAACCTCGTTAGATGTAAGTTTTCAACAATTTTGATTACTAATTTGATTTACAACTCTGTAAAATTATTTAGATTGTTGATGGATAACATTTCATTTCCAATAATAATAAAACCATTATTATTTAAAAAATCTTAAATATTCAAATTTTAAAAAAAATTCCCGACATATTATGTAGTTAAAAATATATGATAGATAGCAACAATGCATGTTGTATCAGTAATAATGTAAGGTATTTTGCTGAATTCGTATAAAATTTAATATTTTTAGTTTTGTTGAATATCATTTAAATGATTCTTACTTACTAAACGTTTTATATTGCGTATTGGATTAAAAATACCAAACAGCCTCACTTAGTTACTAATTGAATGCAATACTGTGTGTTTAATATAAGAAAATGTTTAGTCTGAATTTTACAAGTATATTGTATATATTGTAGATAATATAACTCATTAATTATTTTTAAAACATATTTTCTAAAATATTTTTTATTTATCAATTTAGCCTCGTAATTGGAAAGAGTCATCTCTGCAATATGAAGATTTACCTTAAAATATTGTTTATTACAAATATTGCTTGTCGGTCAATCTCTAAACCTGACCACCCAGTTCTGTGGGATTGGATGAAAAACAGTTTATCCAGCTATTTAATTCGTCTCCTTAACCGACAACACCGGAACTCACGATTCTGTGAATTGACTAACTATCTCCTTAATGATTGTTTGAAACTAATAAATTTGTATACTATATCTGTATGTTTTAAATAATTCCTGAGCCTTAAATACATAAATAATGATATGCATGACTACATTGTATATTTGTGCTTTTTGTCACACTCTAAAGCACGCCTATCGAAATCTGCAGTGACTCTTTTGACACTTTGATGTAACTGTTGAAATTCATCCTCTCAATACATTCATATCGACTGCGGGAAGTAAAATAGACGTAGCCCATATGGAACAAGTTTTTTAGGAAACACAAATAACCTCTATTTTATGACTTTGGATTTAAATCAAAATATTAAATAGACACAATCTTCAAATAACACTAAAGATATTGCTTTATTTGTCCAATCTCATATCCATTTATTAAGTTATTTAATAAAAAAGCGATACAATTTATGTGGTAGAATTTGTTTTTACTGATTGAAAATTCAACAAGCCACCCTTTTTCTAATTTTTAATCCAAATCTATGGACTATTTCGGCATTTGCAACTTGATTTAATTGTATAGATCGAGACTATCGAAAAAATGTATTTTGAAAAATTGAGGGTTTTGTCTTTTTTCCCTTTCACAGTCGATACATAAAAAACGTAGCTCAAAGTTAAGAAATATCTTCAGCTTGATGACAAATAATGATACATCTTTATGCTTAAAATTAAAAAGCTTCTTTATTCATTTCAAATCTTAATGTAAATCAGAATATATAAAATAAAATGTCGGCCCTGATATATAGCATAGAAATATTTATAGAGTTATATCATTTCGAAATAGAAGATTTAGTATTAAAACTATGAAGTGACCAATCTCGATCATTATCTATATTGAAAACATAAAAAAACTGGTATTCTGTTTTCATTTGGTCAGGTATTTCGATATCCGATATAAAAGCTTCCATAACTCGCTCTTACCTCTGACCTCCAGTCGCATTGTTATGATCGCCTGGTATTAGGAAACCATATTGTCAACCGGGTATATAGAAGCGACCAGCATGGAGTCTTGTTAATCTGTTGCCGGTCCAGTGTCGCTTAATTTATACTTATTGATAGGCAGTGATGATGTCACAGTAACACGAGATTTTTTTTTATGTTTTCCTGATACTTCTCGCTGCCCCATTGCTTTAAATAATCACGTCCATTCGCTTCTTCATCTGTATGTAGAAAAAACTGAATTCAAAACACGTTATGTAACACTTATAATGAGTATTTATTGGAAGAAAAAACCATAAAAATAATTCGGAACAACATTAATTGCCTAAAAACACGGTCAATTCTTTTCATGGTGCTTGCCATAAATAAATAATTTAAATGTTTTTTTTTCATTTTAATAAACATATTTTATCGCTAAAATTTGGAACCTAGTATTTAAAAATGCTGAAATACAGTTTATAAAAAAATGTCGGAATTGAAGTAACAAAAAATTAAAAAAAACAACGTCATATTTTTACGTTTTCAGTAATGAAATAAACTATCACAATATTATTTTTTATATTATTTTAATATACCATTAGCTGGAATCCTTAGAATCAGTGGCATAGCTACATATTCAGCGCCCTGGAGTAAGTGAGATTGTTACCCCATTTACTGTTTCTCGTTTTACTAAAATTTAATAATTCCTTCGAAGGTTTTATCTCTCACGCTACCTTAACTTTTTCAATGTCTACCGGAACTTGCGCCCCCCATGATTCGTGCGCCTGGAGCAGTTCGCTCCAACTGCTCCTCGGTAGCAACGCCACTGTTTGGGATGTAAGTTTTGTATGTAAATAGGGTGTAAAACTACCCGTTTAAACTGTCTGTATGAACGTAGTCTAAAGAGGCTGAAAAATGAAACTCAGGGTGCAAATTAAAATGTATTTTGTCTCCGATGGCCAAGAAGTGAGCGTAGGCACCTCGTGTCCAGGGAGTGCGGGCTTAATTTTCACATCTACTGGATTAAAATATACCAGAAAATGAGGAACCTATTAGAAATTTGACATTTTTTTGCATATGTGGGTACGCAGATTAGTATTATCAAATTTAAGGATTTTTATGTAATTAATAAGTTTTTGAATCACTGCTATATGTAGATGTACAAAAACCAAATAGTTTATGATTGTGTGTCTATCAGCATCATCTAATTTAAGAAAGTAGGACGAAGAAGATGATATTACACCAGAGTATTGAGTACCGAATAAAATTTAGTGAAAAAAGTTCTGAAATATGGTATGACGTAAGATATGATGCAGGCCAAACTTCGACGCCTGATTGGAGTTGTTGACTGTCATTTGCTGGAGGTGTCTACGTCAAGAATACTTCTACTGAAGAAGAAGAGGCGAAAAAAGTTAGTTTTTAACGGAAATTAGAATACATCCAGGATTATCATTGTTCTATTGACGATGAATGAAGTTAAACGTGTGTATGAAACATAAAAAAAAGTTTATTATTCAAATTCGTCTAGGTTTTTATTGACTATGAAAGCCACTTAACGCTGTCTGGTGAGAATAAAAATAAACTCCCACATAAATTCTAAATTATTACATGGAAATATGAGTTCTTAAAAGTGTTAACCAGAGACATGAATGGTTAATATTGTATTTCAACCATTTTAGTTCACTTCAGTGTCGTTATGGCTATTCATATAGTTCGTCCTCTAAAAATGTATGTAGCATATAAAAAAAAACATTATAAACCATTTTTTCACACGTCAGAATGATGTTGATAAGACTTTTTTATTATAATATTCTTACGAATGACGTGGTGTAGTTATAAAACTTGAAATAATTTGAAAAGGAAAGAATTTATTGAAACAATAATGCATGGTTTTTTTAATATAGTTGAAAAAGTAAACAATTAAATTTATGTATATACGGGTATATACTAGTCTCCCTGGTAACTGAGAGCCAGGGAATGGGGTTTGATTCCTACATCTGCTGGATTTTATAAAATCTGAAAATATAGGACTGGATCTTGTTTAAGTTGAGCAATTGTCTGACAACCAACTCTCGTAGAAAATAATGTCATGATATGTCTTCAAATTACGGAAATTCATATAATTAATATTTTCGACTGATGGTGCTTGATGGAAATTGATTTTAAAT
>JAGVSQ010003661.1:0-13902 GCA_022683975.1 Rhyacophila evoluta
TCTTCACATTGAGGAGATCCATATACTTCACTTTCGGAGTGGATTTCTTCACACTATGTGGAACCATATGCTTCACTTTGGGAGCGAACATGGTATATAAAAAAAAAAAATCGACAATGTTAGTTACATTTTTTAAATCTAGTATTGTAATTAAAATAATACTATCTAACAGAGCTGCAGATGTTTCAGCAGAGCGTTAACCGCACTTGTCTATTTTTCTGACGAGTAAAAATAGAAAGTTTTTTTTTGTATCTCGATATATAAAAAAATAATTGACCACCCATATACTAATAAAATTTATAAATTCAAAGTAATTGGTATTTATACGTATATGTCTGTGTACATCTCTGTGTCACCTATAGAAGAAGGCAAGACATACATATAAACTGATCTTCCTAGATAATTGAGCACCCACCTTCACTAATTGGTGTTTTTGGTTTGGATATTCGGCTGGCACTGATATTTAGATCTTTTGCAGTCATTTTTCTGATTTTTCCTTCACGAGTGTTGTCCTGAGTTATGCTGCGTTTCCTAGAACCTGGCCTTACTAAAAAATATACAATTAAATTCTTTACTGTGAATAGATTAGACAATTACTATAAATTTTTTTTACAAACCACACCGCCTAGTTATAAAATGTTTAACAGCCATAAATTTTAACTGAAGAGCCAACTCTTTGGCATGAAACAATTATTAATTTTCAGCTGTGTGAAAAGTGGTATTCATAACATTATAAAATAAAACGATTTATATTTAAAAAATTCTTACAAGTATCAGTTAGAAGGAAGCTGTTAGTCGATCCCTTCATGCTGGATTTAATGATTTTACCAGACTGTGCAGCAAATGAAACCTGTCGTCGATTAGGACTGCGAAAAGCCACTCGTCCTTGATTTTTCGCCGACAACGAGTTAGCTAACTTATCATTGAATACGATGGAATTTTGTTTCAATGGCTTCTCCAATGAATGAGTTCTGTTCATAACTTTACCACCTTTAAACGGTGTAGTATTAAAATCTTCTTTTGGGCCACTCGATTTCCTCGGTGGCATCGGTGTTTGTCCAGCTGACCCGACTGACACGGCTTGGCAGATTGGTTTCAATGGAGTTTTAGCAGCTGGGAAACTGTCCGAATTTGTTGTGCTATTATTGGTAAATATTTTGCAAGGGCTAGATGCCGATAGAACCTTTCTTCTCGAACTACGATCAGTACCAAAGCTATCTGAAATATTAATAGCACCTCCGTGCGAATTATCAAAGCTGTTTTCTTTTATATAAGTGCCTTGTCTTTGCATTACAGGTACAGGTATGATTTTCTCCTCAAATTCTTCAATACCTGATATTCTTGGGAATTTTTTGTTCTTTAATGACTTTAGGCCTGTCTGTTTAGTGAGTAGTTCGCTGTCAGATTGCGATGAATCAAGTGGCAAAATAGGATATGTTTCATTTAATTGACCTGATCTGTTTTGGCTGGAGGTATTTTGAGTTTCTGCATTTAAAACCGAATCTTTCATGGAGTTTGATGTGTCAGTGAGTGAAGAGTTCTTTTTGTTATTTATAGATTCTATTACCGAACTGAAGCTACAATCCTCTTTGTCAATATTGCTGAGTAAGCCAAGGCTGCCATTAGCACTGTGGTAAGATGTTTCATCGGATGCAACTGATGAATTTTTATCTCCTAGAACATTAGAAACGCCATCACAATTGTTCCCAGATTTGTTATTATTTTTATTTTGTTTTGATTTTTTAGATTTTTTCGTTGGCTTGGTGTTTTCTTCATTAGAATCAACAAATTCGTCAATATTTTTAATTATTTTATTTCGTGTATGCGCGTTACTGAAATCCAATACGCTAGAACTCTCTGTGGATCCTCTTTTGGATGGCAAATTAATATTAATTATTTGCGCAATCTCATCGACACGGGAAGTATTTTTTTTCTGGATCTGTTTTTTCTTTTTTGTTGCTTCATGGTTAGCAACAGGTATGTTAGTTGTCTCCGAAAGTTCCTCATCATTTGAATTTGTTGTCAATAATTCATCAAGAATGATTTCTGGAATCGAACTTTTTTGTTTGTTTCTTCTGGTTAATTTACGAACGGGCAATGTTACTGATGGAGCGTCCAGTAAATTTTCATCAACTTCCACAACTTTCTTTTTACGTTTTCCGGCGATATTTCTGGATACCGTGTCACTGCTCTCTTTACTTTCAGGTAACACCTTCACAGATCTTGTCAATCTTCGAGGTATCTCCGAGTTTTTAATACTATCTGGTTGTTTGATGATCTCAGAGTTGCTGTGTACTTTTTGCTGGACGAGCACCGGTTCTATGAATTCATTCTCTTTATTGAAGGAATCCAAAGAAGAATCACATTTTCGAGTTTTTCTACTGTGTTTTTTCTCCTTTTCGGCGATCACTGTCATCATTGGTGATGATTTATGTAATAGCAAAACGTCCAATACCTCACTATTTAACGGTGTCACTTTGCCCCCTAAAACAACGATGCATATTAGATTTACTGTTTAAAATATTTATACAAGTAATCTTACGAAAATAAATACTTACGTCTACTAGCTCTTGTAGACATTGTTGCACAATCACTTATATTTATTAACAATAATATTAAAATGAATTAATAATCATCAAAACATTGCATTCGCATAAGTCTGTCCAAACAATCGAACGTTAACGACGGGGACAAAACGTTTAAATTTTAAACATTTTGAAATTGAAAAAAGTTGCTATATGAGAAAAAGCTAAATGTCAAAAAAAGAATCGTAAACATACAACTATAGGTAATTGCAGTAAATCGTTTTAAATAAATAGAAAAATCAATGATGCTTTAAGAAATAGTATTTTATATAACGTAATAGTTGAAAAAGCATTTACACATAATAGGTAAATTTGAGTGACTCAAGTGTCCTCAATGAATCGATGCACATAAATAAACGTAGTTAAATATCAGTAAGTTGGTAACAACTATAGGGAGTTTCTACGGGCAATCGTTAACAACTTTGTGGTGTTGCGTACGTCAGCGGCAAGTAGAACTGTCAGATCGATCAAAATGGTAATTTTACTTTATTATATATTTGATGAAAATCTTGACTGAGATAGTCTCATATTTATATAGATACGTTAAACGAAGCCTATAATTCTCTTGCATGGTGGCGTATCTTCGGTCGTTTGCTTAAAATATTTGAGGTAGAAATTTTTGAAATTGTAATCTTTTTTTCAGATTCGGTTTATCCTTATCCAGAATCGAGCTGGTAAAACGCGACTGGCGAAATGGTACATGAATTTTGATGACGATGAGAAACAGAAGCTCATCGAAGAAGTCCATGCCGTGGTTACCGTCAGGGATGCTAAACATACCAATTTTGTGGAAGTAAGTTATGTATATATATATATATGATATTATTTCTACCAGTGTTATCACTTCTTTTCATTGAGTTTATTTATTAAAAGTTGTAGATGTCAATTGAAGATTATGTTAGTGGGTGAATATTCACACTATAATTATTGCTAAACATCTTGCACATTATAAGTATGGACATAATAGTAAAAAAAAAACAACTAACACATACAAACATCGCGTCTAAGTATTCACAAAGTGAAATTGACTCTCGATTGGTTCTATTTCGGCTTACTAGGTGGGAGATAAATAGTTTTGAGCAATAGGGCATAGGCATTCATCTATTGTAAATTCATTTTGAACATAAAAATTCACAACTTAAGGTGAGATAACTTCTTGGGGTTATATTGGAATTTGGTTGATAATTTGAATTTAGACATAATGGATTTTTACGAAATATCTGTGAGTAATTTCAAATTATTTAAGATTCAGCTGTTTTTTTTTTGTGTGTTTATGCTGAACATTCCACGTAAACACTATAATTAGCCTTTATTTGTATCTGTTCCAGTTCCGAAATTTCAAGATTGTATACCGACGATACGCTGGCCTATATTTCTGCATCTGTGTGGATGTGAATGACAACAATCTCTGCTATTTAGAGGCGATACACAACTTTGTGGAAGTTCTCAACGAATACTTCCACAACGTGTGCGAACTTGATCTGGTATTCAACTTCTACAAAGTATACACGGTCGTCGATGAAATGTTTTTGGCGGGGGAGATCAGAGAAACGTCCCAGACCAAAGTTTTAAAACAGTTACTAATGTTAAATTCGTTGGAATAAGCTTATTCATTATCTTAGTATATTCACAATGAGTGCGTGACAGGGCCTGGTTTAACAGAAGCAATTTAAAAATACCAGTTTAGGGTAGGGTAAGTTTCCCACTATTTTCAATCATTGTCTTGTTCGGGTATTGAAGTGCTGCTCAGCATTTAGACCGAATTCCACCACTTAGCATATTATTCAGCAAATTACATGCACAGGATTTTTAATTAATTTCACAAAAACATAAAATATTCCATTCTTAACTTGTAACAAATCAAAATCTAAATTTGAGTGCAAATGCTTTATGCTTTACAATTTTTCTATGAAAGACACCCTTTTTTACGATTATGTATTGCGTACACTCTGCTATTTTTTGCAGCCTGTTGAGGTCTTCTTTTGTTAAGTATTCAATAAAAAATGGTTATCAAATCATTTTAAGTAGTTTCAAAAGCTAAAAACCACAATACAACACTCAATGACCAAATTTTACAACACTAATTATTGGTTGGTGGAGATTTTAACAATAAAAACATTGTTTAGCAATATATCAACTGAATCCGATGACAGCTGTGTAGTGAGGTTGTTTTGTGGCAGCATGGCTATTAACTGTCTCAAATTGTTTCATTGTGTTTTTCAGTTTTTCATCAACACATTTTTTTCAATGAATTGAAACATACATAAATACTAGTCTGGGAAAATTTACCATACCCAATTCAAGACGGACAATACCCAAACTGCTTCTAATTTAGGACCCATTGCACTCTTTTGTAAATGCACATATACTGACCGCATCGTTGATGTTTCAAATGAATTTACAATACTCTCAAGCATGCGGTTTTCTCAATAATATAAGTAATGTATCGATGTAAAAAAAATATATTGTTATATGTATTTAAAATATTTAGTATTGTAAATATTGTGCTACTTTTTTTAAGTTCCCGTTTTAATAAAAGGTTGAGCCATTGGTTAACTACCAATTCTCTTAAGGTACCTCTATTTTTAGAGGTCCATTGTATGATCCGTCTTGTTACGGGACGGTGATTACTTGAATAAGCAAGCCATGTAGACAACTGTATATCAGGAGGATTAGTTAAAAAGAATATAGCTAATTGTAGTTAATATAATTAAACTGTATCAAATACTTTTACAAAGTTTTGTAGTATTTGGTTTAAGTGAGGACCTGAGGATAACGAATGATTGTATAAATCATTGTGTTTCCATTTTTTTCTGTCCGAGGGAACATCGTAGATACTGAAGTGCCGTGTCATATTTCTTTGTCTTGCGACCGAAAAATCAAATAAATGTTTCTTTTGTACAAAAAATACTTTGTTCAAATCTTCTCACTTACATTTGGCATAGTGGAATAAGTTCACTTTGGAAATACCCCACTCACGTGTTAAATCTATTCATTATATGTATATATTGATGAGCTTTGTAGTATGTATTTGATAAGATTGATTTATATTACACTCTAATATCAAACCAGTTAAATATTATTTTGTTAAATACTTATCACATATTTATTATCTGGATACTCTTCATACTTTTAAAATGATATTCTTACTTGTATCAGAGTAGACCATAATATGAAAATTACGAATGCGAAAAAAGCAAGTTTTTGAACCGACTTTAGTGAATTGTTTGAAATTAAATAATAGGTTATTGTTTTCATTACCAAAGTATTTAGATTTACTTTATTTCGGCGAAGTAGTTCAATATTTTTTTTTAATTTGTTTTTATTTCTGTGGAAAAAATCAGGAATACTTTCCAGACTGCCACACTAAAAGCTCGCAATAAGGCTTGAAAGTTTACAGTAAGACTTGAATTGGCTTTTGGTATGTAATGAAAATTGCATTTAAAATATGTAGTTCAAAATTCAAGAAAAACATCTAAGCTAAATCAACTGAAATATCAAATATGAATTAATATGAATTTAATACACATTACCAGAGAAAATAATTAAAGACAAAATTAATTGTAATCCTTTAGTTAAAGACATTATTTCCTGCAGAATAATGTATGTTTTATAATTATTGTCACAACGAAATATTGTCACATTGAAAAAAATGTATATATTTACAGTGTGGCAGTCTTCGGTAAAATTAATAAAAAATATATTTTGAAAGTTTCTGTAAAAATAGATCACTTTATTATATTTGGTTTTCAAAAATTAAGTGTATTTTTACGCATAATATTACCACTCATGACAATATTGCGTATTTATAAGCAAATTATTTTGTTTTGGAGATTTTCAATTTTAATAAAAACAAAAATAATATTAGTTACTCATTATTATAATATTATTTTTACTTAGACTTCTCATAAATTCCAATATGTATAGTTTAAAACATAGTTATAAAATAGAATCATTGTATAAATAAAATGAAGATTTTTTGATAAATGTCTTTTTATTTGTCATAATTATGTCGATAAATTATAACATTCATCACACACATATTAATATATTTCACAAAACATGGTTAAGATTATAGCAGTGAATTAAAATAGCTGCCCAAATGGTTTACCAAATTATATATTAATATAAATTATATTTACTAACCCTTTCATTGGCGAGTTAAATATACAAGTACAGGTCTCCTGGGAGTGAGTTAATTTGCTAACAATTTAATAAGATGGTAGAAGAAAAATAGTTTGCGAATCCACATTTTTCAACTTAGAACTACCAAATGTATGTATGGCATGTATATTTTGAAATTACCAACCCATAGAGTAGTTGACCCATAAATATTGACGCAAATAGCAATTGACGTAATACGTTACTATTTATTTTCGTACTATAATAAAATCTCGAATACCGCAGAAGTGGTGCCGTATAAGTTCAGTGATACTACTCTACAGGTTAAGTGCACATGTAGTGTAAGATGCTGTGAGCTTTTGAATATTAAGTATTATTCAATACTTTGGCTGCTGAAATCTGATAAATTTACTTTTGTGAGTATCGGATATGTATTTACTGTGTAGTAGAGTATTCCCCACATCATTTAGACAGATTTCTCACTAGAATGCGATTCTCTTCTTTCTCCATCATTCGTAGGGAATGATGGCATTTCTGGCATATTATTACAAAAGGTTCATCAACTAAAGGGTTAACAGTATTCATTTAAAGACAGCCGTCAGTAAATTGAATATAGTCCATGATTGTTGGCATACCTGGAACAGTGCACAAATTCTTTAAATTATATTATGTTAAGCTTATCCAGTTATTTATTTGATATTGTCGCTTTAGGATTGGTTTATCTAATATCCATGGAGCGTGATTTGAAAAACAAAACGTATTTTCAATTAATTAGTTAGTTTATACAATACTATAAACTGGACAATTCTCCTATAATACGGCAATCATATGGCTTTGAAAAAATAGCTCCTCCTAACACCTTCATATATTTACCTGTATGTATTTACATGATATTTGTTTTTCATCTCCTGAACATTTGACGATTGGTCTATTTGATAAACTAATCCCAAAGCGATGATATCTCAAATATTATTAAGATGATTTATATTATGTCACAAAGGTATATCACTGTTGTTACTCCAAAGAGGAACATACAGACGTATTTTTTTATGAGGAGCATACACCATGGGCATACTATCACACACATAAAAGATAATTGATTACTTTAAGAGGTTTTTTTCAGCCATTTGTACAATTCATTGGTGCTAAGATAATACAATACAGAATATGTTGCATAAATTTACATCATTTGAAGAAGTGACTCCTAGTTCAGAGGAGTTCATAACTGTGCGCTTATCTACCGAGATATATATCACTATAATCAATTAAAGATGTAGCATATGGCTTTATCTAACCATTTAGTAATGTGGTTTAGGCTTTTTCATAGTTGGGCTGTGAAGAGGTTATCAGATTACCTAATTAGGATTGATAATTGGCCATTCGCGTTACTTACCCGAGCTAAGTTCTTCATCCAAGTATACATCAATTTAAATAACTAGGTATGATACCGGAGTTTTAAGATTAGAGAGATTTATGGGTGTGTATGTGCTTATTCACAGAGTTGATGTGGACCATATTATCAATGTCTAGAATAGAGGTTTCATGCAGATATATTTTATTTAATTTTGTTATAATAAATTGGATCAATTATAACATATTGGTGATTGAGTTAACGTCACTGACTCATTTTTATCTATCTCCTCCAGAATATATATTGTATATTGCACATGGTGGCTGAATCGAGAGGTTGAATAAAAAGATTTGTGATATTTAAATATATTGTTTTTAGTATGTACAAAAATACATTAAGATGAAAACCAAACCTCAGAAAAAAGCATTAGGCTGACAGGTTTAAACATGGTAGATAGCTGCAATGGCCGCTGCCCTCGAAGCATCACGATAATTAGCGTTCTACACGCACTTTTATCAGCATGACTCTCCCAATTACAATCGTATACGCCTTGGCATATTGAAAGACTCTAAAATCATACAATAATATTAACAGTTTATGAAATTTTTTTGCGAGTTGTTCGTCATTATTCGAATTATGTAGTCTTTTTTTATTTATTTGCTTTCCTTCCATGTATTATGCAAATATTTGAAGTGCCATAACATACATGAAAAGCCTTTAAAGGTACCGCTATTAGCTTCCCAAGACATCAATTGGTATGCACTAGACTAGAATAGAGAGTGTTCATGATTCATAGTTTGATTAATCTTTGTTGTTGCTAGGCTTCGATAAAAAGATACCCTGTTCCCTGTAAGATGTTGTATTTTATTTTTGAGTCCCAAGAGATTGTCTCATGTAAAATCCGAATCTTAATATTTTACTGATAGGAAAAACTCTTCTGTTTCAACCAACGTATAAGAGTGTCACTGACAAAGTGAAGCTGCGATGCTGGACCTGGCTCAGCCACATATTGTGGATGCCACAAGAAAATCTGAACTAGACCTGCATATTTTTTAAGCCGATTGGTCGCCGTGTTACGGGATGCAGGTATGACCTGGGAGGACGCAAGAATACTGGCGGGCGACAAAGACAAGGCGGCACGTGGTACCCATATGCTCCAAGAAGAAGAAGAATAAGAATGTTATCAAAGAATCTGATTGGTACACAGTAATTCATTTTAGAAACCAGTGGGAAATTCAATATGATCAAGCTTGGAGTCAAACCATGGTAACTGGTAAAGGACTGATAACGGTATTGGTTTACAGTAGATATTGGGCATCTCTATGTGTCACTTTACATTGAGAAATGACAAAATTATTTAACTGTGGTAAAATAGAGTTCTATTAAGCAAAAATTAATTATAAACGAGTCTTTCAAGGCTCTCAATCTTCGCGTGATAACGGAGAAGTTATAGTATGTTGTTTGATTGTAATATGAATTACCTTTTCCAGAAGCAAGTCTCCATAATAACTTGGTATCAATATGTGGACAACAGTTGCTACAAAAAAGAATGCAAATTCGTACGGCACTTCTCCAGTTTTCAGGCACTAAAATATATAAATAAATAAAAAACATGTTTGTTATAAACCGAATATTTGGTAACGGATTTTATTTTGTGCCTTTCTATCTATGAAAAAATAACATCAATATTATGGTTTTCAACTTATTCAAAAACTTTATGACCTTGAAAAAACGTGTAGAGATTTTTGTCTCTCTTTCTCGCGTATATATGAGGATTCTCCATGCTTTGTCGAAAATTAGTTATATGTGTCATCGTGTAGACTGTGGAGTGCAATTACGCTTATGGTAGTAAGATAAATTTGAAACAAATAAGGTTCTAACGTGTACATTTTTTAAGAAATAAAATCGAATCTCACGTATGGAAGTTTACCAGTTTTAAATAATTCAGAATTTAAATAAAATCGAGTTTAAAAAAAGGCGCCAATTCTTAAGTGGATGAATCTGCACGTTATATTTCGCCGATTTCTATGTGGCTTTCCATAGATTGATTGGATGAGTTATTCATAGAGGGCGTGTGGTAAACAAAAACGTCAGTCTTTATAATAAATTTATAAAAAATAAATAAATTTATAATAAATTCTTTAAAATAGGTATATTTCAAAAAGATTTTCATGACACAGTATAAATTATAATAAAATAGTAAGATAGTAAGACAATACCAATAAGAATATTCAGTATTACTTTTTTTCAGAATTTTTACCTATAAAAAACGTCTTTTATTAATTTTCCAATATTTTAGGTTTATGAAAACGGCCGCTTTTGTTTCCAGGGTTCTCATACAGTACCAAAAGTTAGATAAAGGAATTAAAAATATATAATATATATTTATCAGACCCAACAAAAATAAATGTTTTGCCAAACTTTGCCAGTGCACGAAGAATTGGAGATTCTGCACTTAAAAAAAGAACCCGGCTAATACACCATATCTGCAAAAAACTTGTATATATATCTCGTAGAATAAAGAAAAAAATATACCATGGTTTACTACAGAATGGACACAAATTAATTTTTTTTTTAATTACTGTAATTTTTTCATGTTTTTTTTTCTATTCATTTTTACCTGTCATTTAAATTTTTTTATCGATTCGTCTATTGTGTATTTTGACAAACCTTGTATCGTAAAAATAAATACTTATTTGTACGTACATTCGTGCACCGCAAGGCGACGATTATATTTATATATCTAAAAAAAGGAAAATCTTTACATAATTTTATGTTGTAACCGCAAGCTGTCAGAACTTACACAGAATATTTGAAATGCAGCGGCTGTCGAGAGAAATGGCGCCAAAGAAAATATTGCCTCGTATACTGAAGTGGATACTGTGTTGACATCCTCGGAATATCTGAAAATGTAATTTACTAGAAATAGGTAGGCGCTGTCGATTCTGTTAGTAATAATAATTACAGTATTGTATTAGTAATTGAAACGGCCCCATCCAATTGGATTTCTATATTCTTAAAGATCGATGAGTATTGATTCTAGGAGAAAAGAAAAGAATTAACGTTAACGGCAAATGATAATTCTGGAGACCCCGCTTGATGGCAAAATGAGTTTTTAATTCCAGTTTAACACTCGCCATAGTATCCTTTTAGCTACGGTGATGGCTTCCGAGTGTCCAGTAAAAAAATATGTTTTAAATTGAAATTATACAAAATCTGCTAAATCAATTATTACAACTGGCCATAAAAATCATTTTATCATATATTAAAGTCAAATAAAATAAAATTAGTGGAAATAATACAAAAATAAAAGAGATACAAATGAGAAGACATGACCAGGCAGATATTCTTTACGGACTGATCTAACCGCTTTGAATACTCCTTGTCTTCCCCTTTGAGACGTATTATATCATTCAAATGAGTGATGGATGGTACTGTTACCCAAATATCAACGTGATTTGATACATACACTACGTGCCGGTCCTAGATTTAATGCAAAATAATTATTTCTGCTAAAATTGATCAATATTTTTATTTCAAAGTGAAATTGAAATCATATTTTTATGAGGATTGTATAAAATATGAGAACTTTGCAATCGGTATATTTGGAGAAATAAAATAAAAATCAAGTGCTAGTCACTTACTATCCACCACTGGGCAGTAAGATTTAACTAGTAAATTTTGTTGTTGAATATTATCAAAAGACAATATGGAGAATAAATATAACTTTCGACCTTAATGTATAATATAATCTTTGTCTCAAAAGAGAAATAAGTCGAAATTCAGTGCTGGGTAATTAATGCAAATCTTATTCAAATCAGTAATAATATTATCATCCATTTAATAATGGTAATTTTGTGTCTTTGTAAAGCAATGTAACATTCAGTTGTAGTATTTGTTATCTCACCTGTATATTTTTTGAAGGTGCTCAACAATTGCAGAAATTCTTTGCCGCGTTTCCAAAACATCAATATTTTGACGAAAAACTTTCTTCAATCTCTCGTTGACCAGCTCCAGCTGTCCACAGATATGCAGAGACATTATAGGAATTAAGGGATCGAACCCCATATAGAGAAGCGAAGATGCCATACTCAAGAATAGTTCGTATACGAAAAACAATTGGAACAATGGTGTATCGTACTTGATTTCGTCAAGCCATGGAAGAATGCAATAAAAAGCCATTCTTCTAGTGACAACAGTGTCAAAAAATGCTGAATGAATCATTAATAATATTGCGGAAACTGGAAATACACTGCCAACAAAACCCACCAAAATCGACCACACATTTTGAACAAATATACCAGATATCACGTATTTTTTAACAATATTCTGTTCAATTTCATTAAACTCGCTATTCGCTTTATTATAATCGTAATTAAGACGATCAATAAGAGACGCAATTGTATTCCTGTGATACCAAAGATTCGTCATTTTTATTAACATGTTTATCAACAAGAATAATATTGACAGTTGACGTGTTGCGTCGGAATAGTGGCCATTTTTTAAATCTATGACAGCTGTGTATAGAAGAATTGAGATAGCTGTAGTCTGGAGTAAGTAATTGGTTATAAGCCAAATCGATGATACGACATGTTGATGACCAGGATACACTCCGTTCAGAAGCATTCCCAGGCATGTCTTCGTGAATGTTTCTCTGAAACATGTCAGCTTGAATGAACCGTCAGAAATGCTTGGATTAAAAATATCAAAAATTTTGAACGATAGAAATTTCCTTTGACTTGATTCCATTTTTAAATAAAATGGCAAAAAGCTCTCTTATCGAAATTATCTCGTTACAAGCTATTTTTTAAAAATATTGTATGGCTAATGAATGATTATAATATAAGCGTCTTGTATCAGCGTTTCCAAAGTGGATTTGAAATTATTTAACGATTGTTATTCCTCTTATATAAAAGCTTTTCAATTTTCTGCAAATTCCTGCAAAATACAGCTAACGTCTGTCATTTTGTTATCAACGTCGATCAAATTGTGACATGGCTTTCTATTAAGTATCCTTTCTTCAGAAGAAAGTGTTAAGTGTAATTACAAAACATTTGATGCCGCTACATGCGCATGGTACGAAATACATTATGATATATATTATAATTCACTCATCTGCAAAACAATAAATAAAAAAAATATAATAAAATTATTCACCATTTCATAAACACACGGAACGCAGTTGGCAGGTGTTAATTACTTTTATTTGTGTGTCATGCCTGTATTTGGAAATTATGTATTGGTGATTATATTATATAAAAAATGTTTATATATTAAAAAAAAATACAGTATTTAATTTCACCTGGTTGTTTTACAATCACGTTGTTGTTATAATCACATAGTACATATTTTGGATTTACGAGTACATATTGTGCCGGTTGAATATCGTTAGTAATTTTCAGCACTGGTATGTTGCTGCCATCTACTATAGTTAACTATCTGTTTCTAACAAAATAATGAATATGCATTAATGGTATGGAGAATAGTATTCGATTGACTGTTTTAGATTACAAATATTATACAAATAAATCAGTTTTTAGATGTATATTGCAGTTGGGGTCCGATTTTATTACATTTAGTGTTAAAAAATAATATGTGTTATTTAGGTTTTGTGCCATCTTTCTTCTCATGAACGTTTCACCTTCGAATCTCATAGCTGCCAAAAAATATTTAATTACATGACGTGAGACTGGGTGCCTAATTGGTTGAGCACCTATCATTGCAAAACAAAATCTGTCAAAATACATCTTCAAATTAAGGAAATCTACATGCTCCACTCTCGAATCAAAGCAGGTAAAAATAAGACCACGCATAAGTCGAAAAAAATGCGTCGCCAAATACATA
>JAGVSQ010003663.1:0-21028 GCA_022683975.1 Rhyacophila evoluta
GTTTTTGAATTATTTGGTAAAAACTAAAAAACGCCCCATTTTTGGCTACCTTTATATACCTAGCTAATTAAGCTCACCTCGGCGGAGAGGGAAAACTTAGGATAATAATACTGGACCATATTTAAACCGATTAAAATCATAAAACCTTTACCTTGAATTAATATTCGTTTTGGTACTTTTTTGATCCCTAACAACTGGCCTATATCTACATCGTCTTGCCTAACAGTTAATAATATCTTTACAGCCATTCAAAGTAATCCTCAAATGGAACTCCAGGAACAAAGTTGTAAATAATTTTGATATCTTCTTGAATACTTATTCTTATTAACCATTTTTAAAAAATTATCACGTCCGCAAATAAATTCGAGCATACAAACCTTCGCAGAATGAAGATATCCACTTCATAAATTGAGTCTGGAAATCCGGAATTTGAATTCAAGCTTCTTCTCTCTCTCTCAATAATTTGATGTCAGCTAATTAATCAATACATTAGGCATCCAGTTCTACATATCAGCTTGAACGATGAAGCTGTCAATGAACGGAAATCGGAAAGTGGTCACAATAAGTAACAGCTTTACCAACCCAAGCAGTAGTGCGTATTATTGATGATGATATATAAACATAGTGTAATATATTCATATGCGTCCCAAAGTCGTAAACTAATTCCCATAGTTATCAAGTTAAACTGTCACAGTACTAAGTTACTTGTCATATAACTTAATAGTACTGTATAAGGTTGAGACAGTAATGAAATTCATAATAATAATAATATGATTACGTATTTACGAACCCTAAAACACGTCCCAGCATGGGATTTTATTATGGTATAAAAATTAATGCGTAATATATTTTATAAGTAATCTTTCCTATTTTTAATCAGACTTAACAAAAATATTGAGGAGTGGCTCACTGAGTGTATAATTTTGTCATAAAAATATCGAATATTAATTACAATTAACCATCATCTAAAGTCATAAATGCTATCGTGTATTTACCCTGATATCGATACTACCCCAGTTATGTATAAAAGGTAAAAGTGAGACTATGGAGTCATATAATGCAGTTGATGAGTTTAGGAAATTTGGGCTAGATTTTCAAGATTTTTATGATGTTATTATTTTAAAATATTCGATTCAAATAAAACAGTCAAGTTTTTACTGTTTTACAATTATAAAATTTAAATGATTACGTAAATTAGCCAATGATGACAAGCAATGCACGAAAAACACGAACGCGTCTTTACAAATGTGTGTAACAAATTTTAAAAATTGACTTTACTATTAAACAAGGCAACTATTAAAACAATATAATTCCCGCGTTAGTAATCCAAGTTGTAACCTGCTAATTTTCTCATTTTAAACCTTTCAGCTGTTTTCAAATTAATTAGATGCTTACGTTATTTGTAATTAATGTAGCATACATTCCCAAGTAATTAGCTTACATCCAGCCGACCTTTAAAACCACTTTGTGGCTAAGAAGTGAGCCACAAGTGACCTTACTTCTAAACTGTGTGTATGTCATGTATATATGGAACAGTTAAGATTATTTTCAATGGCGCCTCACGTTCGTTACGTCATAGTAAATGTCAGCAAAGTTTGAAGATGGGTGATATGGTATAATCGTCTCGCAACGGAAGTGATAAATCGCCATTTCACATTCTATGTCCAAATACCATCGATAAATAATAGTAAAAAGAATTTTGGCCATACTGCAGTTCAGTGATTCTCAAAGTGGGGGCCACGAAAAATATTTGGGGGTCATAGAAAAATTGATGAGCGATCAAAGATGTCCCAAAAATAAATTATTCATATTTATCGGTACCAAAAATAATCAGCTTTTATCAAAATTTTCAATGTTTTAATGTAATTTCACAAAATAAATTAACTTCTCCTAAATTTAAAGTAAGTCTCCCACTCGGGAATGTTTTTCTAGACATACCCATTCTCCGGGGGGCTCTTTGAATTTTTTAAGTGCAAAAGAGGGTCGCATATTTGAGAAACAGTGATGTAGTTAATGTTCCTATATATGAAGTGTTTATATCATAATACTACCTGTATTGAAATTTATTATCAAAATTGATTCAGGTTATTTAAGCTTAAAAATACGAATAATATTTTTCAAGTTGAAATATATTTGCTTTCTTTGTTTAAATTACAATACCGGATTATTTTGCATATTGAAGTTTCTACGAAAAAAACAAATTAAAATAATACTTTGAATAAATCTTTATAAAATGCTCACGTAACTACTGTTTGATATACATTCAAGACTGATTGTTTTTCAAAGTATAATATAACAAACCGAATGGCATTTGTTTTTTTTGTTTCAATTCGATTTTCAAATCTCGAATGTGATCCAATACGAATTTGACATTTCAAGTATACATTGTGAATCACCGTATTCCACGGAATTGATCTATGACAAAGATTAAATTTTTATTGCGTTAACTTTCGCAAAGTATACGTCACACGGATGTGTAAATAAATAATCATGTGTTTACCTGGCGGTTTTATGTCTCTTATCGCGATAATTCACGGTAAAATGTCATACCGGGATACGCCATTACCATGGAATCTCCGGTATATTCAACACTATTATAACGGGCTTTATTAAAAGCTTTTATCATATTATTTATAATATTTAATTAGTGGGCAAATATGTATATCAGTATGTATATACTAACAGAACGCACTAAAACAGTTTTTGACGATATTCTATGCACTGTAAATGTATAATATAAAATTTTAAACACATAAATATGGTTCAAAAAATGTATTCCGACAAAGTACTTCATTTTTGCTTTTACTTCAATGTTTTCAGTATATCTTCTAAATGCCTCCCGTAGCCGAGAGGTTAGCGTGTGCGATTTGGAGGCGGGGATTGCTGGCCAAAATTCTACAACTGCTGATTTTTCTTAAGTCTTAAAACGCGATTACCTTATGAGCTGAGCATCGCGATTAATTAATATTCATTCTTCACGCCACCTTATATTGTATTTGAGAAAATCCATTAAATAGGCTTCGACAGAATTACTCAAGTTGGTCTAACACGGTTAAGCCCTTCGGACTACCTAGTTTCCACAAAAGTGGATTTTAATGCTTTTAGAACAGCGTCGGTGTCATATAACAAGCGTGATGATCTTTTCATAGAATTGCTCGTGCAAATAATGTTTATTTACTTCAGTGTATTTGGGTGTGAAGCAACCTAAATCTTGAGTACGTAATATTTATTTCCAAGATAGTACTGTCGAATAAATTAGATCTCTTCTCGATTTCAGAGCTCCTAGATACACCTGATTACTACCAGGTGTAAGGACGGAGAGGGAAAATATCAAAGTTAAAACTAAATGAGTTAGTTACTCATATTGTTTCATATGCGTGTTGGAATTTTTTTTTTACTTTATTAAGAAAACTAAACTCCATGTTTTACTCACGTATAAAAATCTTTGTTTCCTGAACAATTTCGATATAATATGTTGATAAAAATAAATAATGGCGACAAAATACAACATAATGACGAAAACGGGTATGACTTTTAAATTTATTTACTATAATCTAAACTTCTATACCGATCTCAAACGTGATAATAAAATTAGAAATATGTTAAGAAAAAATCATTAAAAATGTAATTCACTCAAATATGTATTTAATTCCTTTACTTGTCGATATTTAAATTATAAAATCATTATATATCTTAGTTGATTATTTTTAAGTTAAGTTAAGAAGAAATCTTAAAAAAAAATTATTTTTGAAAAGTAAAAAAAGGGAAAAAAATTGCTTGATATTAAGCAATTCTTTTACTTGGAACTACTAACCAATTAATATAAAACATATTTGTATCCACTTAGAGATATTTTCGTTAAAAACACCGTCAATACATGTCTTCAACTTTTGGAGATCCTCACGCTGCTATTTTTGGAGTGCAAATCTTTACATCGTATAAATCCACATGCTTCACTTTTGAAGCCGGCATGGTAAAACAACTAAATACACGTATCTATTAAACAAATCGTGCTGCTTCCTTAAAACCAGGTGTCGACCACCTTTTTGGGCTATTGGTCAAAATCACCCAAAATGTGACTAGTAAAAAGTTTCATTTTAAAGCGCTCTTTTGGTGAATAATGCGATAAATTATATTGATAGAATAATTATTATAATGGTTTTTAAACTTCAAACATAATAATTATGAAAACAAATAATATTGTCAAGTTTTAATTCATCAGTTTATAATTTGTTTTACTATACTTTATTTGCGGAACTCAAATGGGACACCTGCTCTAAGCCTTCAAAAGTCGTTTGCATACTTTTAAAATATTTTTTTGCATAAAACTTGCTGTTTATTTTTTAATCGATACGAATTCGGCGAATTAAAATTAAAACTATTTATATCATGCAAAACCTGTTTTGGACCCGACGGTCGTGCGCGGGTTAAGATAGAAACAGCCATCGCGGGTGACCGAGTGTCATTGCGTATTTTTTTTTACATGATGCATTCACAACATCCGCTAAATTCTGTTGTAATTATAGCACATAACGACAATAATTACAGCTTACTTACGCTGTGTGTATAATTTAATGAACAATGCGTTCAAAAAGAGACATTTCATATCGGCATAATTATTTCTTCTAACCACACCATAGTATTTTTAAACTTATAACGTCCATTACGAAACGAGAGAAAACTCATAAGAGATTGATGTTGTCAGCTCATAAAGTATTTCATTGATAATGTTGGTTCACATTGAATTGATAAAAAAGAATTTCTCATTTAAAAAAATATATTATTACTGGCTTTTCGCTATGCATTTTCGCAACAGCTATCCGGGCTTACAGTGTGATGTAACAAACGTGAAATATTCGTCAGAGGGTAGATGTCATCCAGGAGTGGCTTCCCAAAAATTTGATTATCGTGTACTGAAGTTCGCATGACGCCTATCCTAAATAATGTATGTTAACATTGGATCTGACGGAGAAGACACTTCTTGCTTACCGTGAAATTTCACATTTTTCTAAAGCTAGACAATTTTAATTCGTAGAAACCCAGTTGCAATAGCCGACCAGTCTGACAAATAGTCGAGCCGACTTGAAAAGCTCTTCCCTTTCAACCGACATATCGATGAAGTTTATTTTTGAAAATTTTACAGAAGAGTTAAAAGACTGATTATTTTGGCACTTGTTTTTGCAATTATTTGTAAATAACAAACAAATTCAAACGATTTATCCGTAAAGCTGCATACAAACGGCATACTTTTAACAGATCTGAATGCAAAATAGCAGATTTAAAATTTGGCAGTTAGTTCTTAGATCTGAATGAAATTATCAAATTTTATTGAGACGCTTTTTTGATATATTTATATAACTTTGGATTATCAAATTAATACGGGACATGCCTATTATAATATGGCCCAACAAGATGGTATTATTAATTCATTCTCTGCTAAAATCGGACTTATCAACAGTGCGCTTTAAACCATCGATTTGGCGATATTTCCAGAGGGATTCAATTCGTTCCTTTTGAAGCGGCGTGTACGTTCATTATGTGTTTGATGGAAATTGAATTTGAATTTAAAATTATTGTAGATCGCTATTTCTGTGAGTCAATAATTATTATCCTCAATATAGATATGTCGTGTTATCTTTTTCATCAAAATTGCCCGTTAAAATGCTTTTATTTTTAACGTAAAGGTTTTATTCACTGGAAAACAAACAGCACTTAATAATCCCCATAAAACCTTCAAATTGATGAATGGTTCCGTGGAATCCAGAAGGTGACGTGTTCGATTAATCCTGGAAGTACTAAAACGCACAGGCAGTCTACAGAGAGACCTTTTTTGACATTTCAATCCGATTCTCCCGCCCTTGCTAAAACTATATGGGAGCGCAATGTGGAAAGGAGGTGGGCGGTAAAATACTGAGTGCGCCCTCATAGACAAGGGTGGTTATTGCACTTTTTGGCGGCGCGATTTTGACACAGTGGTGTACTCAAGTAATCGTCAGGCCATAAAATAGTTTTTAAATTAATACACATATTAAAATATATAGCTAAAACAGAAATTGCTTGACTAAATAAGTCTCCAATTTTTTTCAGTTTGCTTTTTTATCGTTCTATTTCTTTTATTTTCAGCACATGCTACGTTTGTTTGGGTCTTGGGTAATTTATAATTACTTAGTCTTGGATAATTTCTATTTACTCCCGGGACATTCCCGTCGAATAAAGTAGATCGCTTTTCAATATCAGAGCTCCGAGGTACGCCTGATCTGATGGCATATTAGGTAGCCGAAATGAGTATCTTTATCCCATCGGGTCATATAACACGATTTCTATAAAAACGAATTTCACAGATGTAAAAAAATGTGGCGTCATATGGCGAGCGTGATGATATCCAATGATCTGAATACATTCAAAAAAAATACTGAGAATATCTCAATTGAGTACATGCAAAAAAAAAAAAACAGCCGAGAAAACAACTTCTGTGTATTAAAAATAACCCTATTCCATCTGAAGAACTTGTATGTAGTCAATCCTTTTCCTCGAATATCTAAAAACTAACTGACCACATAGTAAGATTTTTCTGCATATACACGTTCAACTTTGAAATATAATTTTAGCTCGATAATTAAGGTTTTAAATAAACACTTAAACTATAATATTGATGAAACTCTTTCGAGTATATTTATTTATTTTTAAAATGCCTGTTCTCGGTCATCCTCCAACTCTTATCTCTATAATAGCTTTTAGTTTATATTATTGCTATATGAGCATTTTTTATAATAATATGTATTTTAAATTATATAATATTAATTTAACCAATCCGAATGCGACACTGGGCTTATGATTCCATTGCACGTACTGATGTCCATTTCAAATCGGAGCCCTTCGTAGTTTGTGCCATAAAAGAGCATAGGCTTTTCAGCCATATTGCATTTTTTTCTTCAGCATATTTTCAGAAAGGATTTCACAATATCTGCAATGACAGTTTTCTGTAATTTCTGTATATTTATAGTATTGTACTGTATAGTATATATTTTTTTTTACCGTCGCTTTGCCGCCGTCGCTCTGCTATCGTGCCCGTGGCCTAGCATAGAATTTATTTAGACATCCAATATGTTACACAATTTTCGATAAATATGTAGTAGACCGTTGTTCTGTTATTCCTAATGAAGCAATACATATTATACTATGGTAATTAAGAAGTTTTAAATAGCTTTTTGTTTGGAATCAATTTTCAATAATCACCTCAGGTCGTTAGTAATTTATTTATGATACGTATTAATTACACTATTACACTCGTAGCTTCCTCATCAGGGGAATGTTTGTAAAATACACTTAAATAATTTACGCGTAATCGATGTTTCCATGAAAAATAAACACAATACAATGTCACACTTTGGAAATTGTACCCAGAGAAATTGGATGGGGCTTTAAATTTAATTTAAATAATTATAGTGTAGATATATCATTTGTTCCTGTCTACCATGAGTGCACTTGTCGAAATTGTCAAAAAAAAAAACTAGTCACTTGGTGAAATGTTGTCAAATCGTTTTTTTTTGGTTTGTTAAAAATAAAAATAATGCTAGGTAAATATTTATTTCACGGGCTTCGTTATTGGATTACAGATGTTAAGAGTAGAATTAAATATTTGCTTATTTATGTTTTAGGAGTAATTACGATAATAATAATTAATTCGTCATTTTCAAATCCACTTTTTATAGGGATTTATTGCCGTTGAGAACTTATAATGAAACCTCAAATATAGTTCAAATTTGTATTGATATAATATATTATGGTAGATAAGAACTAGACGACTCTAAAGTCAGAATAAATAGTGAACATTAAAAAAAAACAGAGTAAAAAAGCAAGTGATATTAATCTTATTTAATTTCAATAAACCCTTGACATAAATGCAATTTCATTTAAGTGTATACCATTTCAATAACGTATATATTTTCAGTTATATCTGTCTTACATTGTATGTGTGTGGATTTAGTCCCTGTTCTTTTGATTTGCGTTTTTTTTCTGATGGAACCAATTCCACTAGTATACCCATAACTTCGTGATCAGGGGGATGGTTTTGATCCACCCTTAAATAATTGACGCGTAATCGATACGTATGATAAATAAAAAATCTCGCAGGTCATAATGCGTATAAGTCGGTAAATCGGGGCAACGTAAATAAAAATATTTCGATGAAAATATTTGTTGACGGATGGCGTATCGGGTTTCTCCCCTTCTGGTGTTTTCAGCTTAGTGCATAACGATGAGCCGATGCTTTTAAATTTAGCTCGCATCACTGCGGAGATAGATCGGTTTTGTAATATCTAAAATAGATTGAATATACACTGCGTTTATTGCACACGCTTGGGTATTTATTATTTTGTTGTTGCAGACGGAGCTATAATTAGTAAATATGAAGCCGTTTTTTGAAAGTCATAATTAAGTTAGCCACACGAATTTGTTGTATATTCTGCAGAAGCTTTAGTGTATTTCTTATCAGCCTCTATATTGTAAGTCATATCAACATATAATAGATACTATTAAATAATATCGACCATAGCTATTTTTTTCACTATCACACTGTTTTATCATGTCTGTTCCGTAAGCATCACCACTATATTCATGGAGTACACGGATCTCTGTTCTTTTTGTCATTATTTTCATCTGAATTATTATCAGTCAATTGCTTAGGCCATTTGGGTATTCAGTCCTGCTTATATAGATTTTTTTTAAATCCTGCAGCACTAAGATTTGAACCCGAAAATTTTGAGTACAAGTTAACCTTCCATATTTCATCTCTGTCGAGGTTTTGGATTAACCATCTAGTTTTATATAATAGAATCTATTTTGTAGAGCACAAAATAATTTAATTAATAGCTTTCATACTAATGAATTCAGACTGTTTCTTCGTCTTTTGTGCCATGTAAGGTTCTTCTAATGTTTAAAATTCTGTCCCGATTGAAATATGTAATCAATGACCAATGTCCTGTCATAGGTGGGTTCATAGCGCATAGGATAACCGATGTGTTGGGTTGCCAGTCTATATTCTTTAAAAAGCTCGTAATATTGGGTGATTAAATACATTTTCAAAGCATGTACTCTTTATTTTGTTCTTGGAACAATTACGTGAATCATTATATATTTACACACACGGCTAGCAAAAGTGTCGAGCTATTATATTGCACAGTATTTTTCTGCTTCAAGCATTCACTGTATGCTGTAATATGTACTATTAAATTAATATGTGTAAAGAAAAACATGCTAGAAATGCATATCAATGTTTATTTCTTATTCTAACCTAAACTTGGTTATGCATCCTTGCTTTCTTTCACCTGCCACACCGAACACCTGCCGCCACCTGTCTGCGAATACATAAAATAATTCATTTTCCCGCGCGTTTTTTTTCTTCATATTTTGACACTCGAAATCGATTGTTATTTCTGTTTCGTTTAAATCAGCTGTTCAACCTTTTAACGTCCCATGGTCGCATTGGAAGAAGATTAATTGGTTTTGCAGGTTTAACAACACGAACATGGTAAGATATTTGACATTATAAAGTCGAGAAGAACCACTGGCATTTTACTCGAAATTTTGAATTAACACATTTTTTTACTTTATGGTTTTTTGACTTATTTGTAAAAAATATTCTAAATTCAAAAAATGGCAAGCTAAAATTGTACAATATGTGCAGTATTATTAATATTATTTTTAGTTTTGTTGAGCCGTATTAGTAGTCATCTTGGGTCACCTGCGGCCCGCGGGGTGTTAGTTGGAAGAACCTGCTTAAAATGAATCAGCTGATATTATATAATCCATTTTGATTATTTAATTTTATCTCATGGATGAGTATAGATGTGTATCGTCGCCGTGGAATGAAAATTCACTAACTAAGAAATTAATAGTTTTGAGATGTGGATGTTTTGTGTTAGCAATTTTAAATAAATAATAATGTCACAGTAAAAGGTTTTTAATTATCATTGTGTCCAATACTTTCTAAGTCTTACAATATGATAATGGCAGATAATCAGATCTGTAAATTGCCTAAGTATATTTAAAAAAATTATTGATTATTTTGCAATATTGGTTTCTTTGGGCTTAATTTATTGGTGATCGACTGCTATCGTCTATGACTTTATAAAGTATGTATTTTGAAGTGTTTAAGTATTTTTTAGCAAAAATGTTAGTTAGTGACTTTTCGCCCCACGGTGACGATATTTTTCATATGGTTTGAAATATTCATGACGTACGAACTACGTATAACCTCACACGATCAAAATTTAAAAAGTTAGTTAACCTTAAAATGTCACAGTATACTACCACACAACCACCTTTCCATATATACATGTCGCCTGTAGAAAGGAAAAAGGACGTAACTCTCAGTTTTTTTCGTTAGTCATGATTTGTACAGCTTAATACACATTATATTAAAAGAATATAAGCTGCAAATTCTGAATAAATCTCTAAAATTAGCTTTTAAGCTTAAAATATTTGCGACCGGATAAAAGGACTTCTACCACATAAAATTAATTGGTTTTTCTTAAGTAAGTTATTAATTTAATATCAAATTATGTAAATAAAACACCAGCTTTAGTCTTCATGCACATAAAGATTTTGTCTATTTAATATAGGCCCCCGGTTAGTTCAGTTGAAAGTGTGGGCGCCAAGCAATCTGGGGAACGTAGACTCGATTCCACATCTGTCTAATTTAAAAAATATATAAGTTCAGGACTAGATGCCCATTGGTTTGAACAATTGTATGAAAAACAATTCTCTTGAAAAATACTCTGTCAAGACGGCTTCGCATTACGGATATCCATACACTCCACTTTAGAAGTGGATATCTTCACACTGTAGATCCATATGCTCCACTTTGGGAGCGAACATGACATAAAAAAATCACCGATTAAATCGCATTATCAAACTTTCTATAGCATCTTCAATATTTTTAATGTTCGTGAATAATAATTCATTAAATAAGGATAGCACAAGTTTTTAATAATTATTCATTCATTTTAAAATGTCATAACATAGATATACAGTGAAAATTACTTGAAACAATAAAACTGATATGAATATTGAAATCCAATGCGTAATAATTTGCGCTGAATTATTAACTTCTCGACAGTAATGTATGCCGAACATAATATGGTAATATATAACTTTACTTTTTGTGTTTTCTATATTTTTGTTTATGTGTGAGATATATCCTTTTTCCTCTCTACAGTCGATATAATATAGTAAGTGATATAACGTCTAGATTGGGGTTTCGGAAGATCAAAAACACCCATGAAATCAAATGTTATTGGCTCTGACGATGTTTCTGTATTTCAAAACGAAATTTACTCCCGAGGGGTTATTTTCGGGCTTCGAATTGCTTTAAATATTATTTTTATCATTTCAATCAAACGAGAGGGATGAAAGGAATGGGTTTATTCAATATTCTAACATTTTCTCTCATGAATGTCATATGATGCGGTGTAGATAAGTATTATTTTGTTATCGTATTTCTACAATATTGTTTTGTTTGCCTGTTAGCTATTAGAAATGCTATTAAGGGATGTTATCGATAAATGTTTTCGTAATATATTTTCATAAGAAAATATTACCTACCATATTTATTTGAATATTGTTACAGCATATATGACATGCTGTATCTATATTGTGAGAAATTGTCTCCTTGGTGGCGCAGAAGTTGGCGTTCTCGATTTTCACAGCTGTGTTGAACAATTGGCTGACGACCAATCAAGTGGACATCTATCCACACAGTGTAAATCCATGTACTTCAATTTCGAAGCGAACAAACTTCATATAATATATCGAAAAACAACATATAAGTCACATAGATAAAAATTGAAAGTTTTGAAAAAAAAACTTATGTGCCCTCTATCCACCCGCCCCGGTCTTACACATTGTGTTAATTAGACGTGTCCCGGAGTTCTGGTATCGAGAAACTATCTACTTTATTTGATGGGTATGCCCCGAAAGTTAACATAGATTACCCAATAATTGGGTTGCCACGCTTTGCTCTGAAGGTACAAATAAATAGAATGCAAAATACAAACTTATTTGGTCAAGCGATTGAAGAGATGACCCAAACTTTTTTAAACCAATGAAATTCGCCCTTGTGGCAACCAACTCGAATGGTCAGATGGGTCCAGCAGTTGGTTGGACCGACTTGAGTAAATCTTTGAGTAAAAAATTCTTGGATATTCTCACAGAATGTGATTAGCATTATATTCTAGATAGCCATAAGAACATGTTGACTACTTAACAATACCAAACTGAGACAGCTTGGCGAAAAAAAAATATATGGTGGTTCATGTATTAGTTTAATAAACTCAAACAATGACGGGGCGTCATCGCAGTCTTATAATTCAATATTTAGAACTAAACACGATATCTCTTCTATAAATTTCGCCTTGACGTATTGTTTTTCTCGAGAATTTGGTTGGCCAATATATCCCAATGTGTATTATTATATTTCTCTTTATGTGCGACTACGGGATTTGAGCCACGACATCCGGTACCGAGCGATTAACAAGCGCGCGTTTTTATTCATTCGACCACAGTAGACAATCCATAAATAAATACTGCGGTTACCGGTTTGAGGTTAGAATTCAATTGATCACATACGGAAAGTTGTATTTGTTGTAATAAAATGTATGTGATATAATCCGGTATACACCGGAAGGGAATGTATGAAATGATTTAATGTAGATCGAGTAACTTTAGCTACTAACTCTTAACGTCTCGCAAATTAAATAATACTAACGGAAAAAGACCATTCGAGGGAATCAAAAGCAAAAACGCCACCGTCTATAACAAAGCCATTAAAATAAGTTCCTTATATTGTATTAACTGTTGGGAAATGTATGTACCTAGCGCAGTTGGTAGCGTGCGCTTCTACCAATCCAGGAAATATGGGGTGGATTCCCCACCTGTCAGATTTAAAAATCTAAAAATGCAGAAATGAATGCACATTGGGTTGAGCAATTGTTTGAAAAAAAATTCTCGTGAAAAATATACTGTCAAGGTGTCTTCACACTGCGGAGATTCATATGCTCCACTTTGGGAGCAAACTTGGTATAAAAAATATATCTTATAGCCGCACCGATGTGGTGTGCAGATTGTGAACCACACAAGGGCGCATGAATTTTATGGACATCATTTTTATAAGAAAAATTAAATAAAATTCTTAATATATTTTACGTGCAATAAGTATATAATTAAAACAACTACACTATTTAAATATAAGGTAATTATATTAAAAAATACTTGGAATAAACCTATTAAAATATTGATATGTCCAATATATAATTCAATTTATCATAATTTTCATTCGATATTTAATTTTTGTTAATAGTAAACTTTACAAAAAAATCAAAAGAAATTTCAGTAAATCTTTCACAAAAACGCCTCTCACCCATGGCGCGGTACTGATAACACCTATAACAGCTCAATTAAATTCACATATTCATGGAAAGGTATTAGAACAAATAACTAGAATACCAGTATCGAATTTATATGATTTTGACGGACAGTGGTGTTTTTAAATTGACCCCAAAAATAAAAGCTCTTGCTAGCTCAGCCAGTGAGGCGACAGTCTGCGGTTTACCCATGAGTGGTTTTATTGCTTTCGAGGAATTCGTGCATGCGTTGGACTATACACGTGTATAATTAAATTTGTAGATCCATATATCTACAGCAGAAAGTTTCTCTCTGAGCTGTTGACGAAATCAGCTGTTTTCACAGTAGTGACTGTCCATATAACGATACATAATCTTGTCTCCTTCTGATCAAATTCAATTTTCGTAGATTACATTTCCTAAAAAACAGTCATGTTTATTCTTTGGATAACATTATTTCAAGAGAACAAAAGATATTATTGCTAATACTATTAATTAACACTTTCTTAACTAACCTCTTATTATGTTTTTAAAAATAATAGACTAACGATTTATAATCATCCGGTACACAATATTATTAAATACAATAATACGTATTATTTTGAACGTATAATTTTATAATAATATTTCTTATTCATTGTGTATAACATTTAAAAGATGTGAAACTATTATTAGCGTGTATAATTATTATAACGAACGACGATATGAGATTTCTAGTATCATAACTCATAATCTCCAGTACTGTAGCATAATAGAGTTTATGAGTTATGATACCATAGCCCTCGTATATCGTTGCTTAGCAGTCAAATAAACAGGAATACAACAGGGTGACTTGAGCAGTGAGACCAAAATACGTACTGTAAATACACATTCCAAGGACATGTACTATCTTGCACTTGTGTTACATTAAAAATTCAGAAAGCCACTCTCAATCTCATGCCAAATAAAACTTAATTTTTTTGAGCTGCGGATACTGCAGTGACTTAGTTCTTAACGAAAACGCTTATCTATTGGTATTTAGTAAATTTTAAACATTTCAGTTCCAACTTAAAATATATAGATAGCTTTTTTTATAGTTTTTCTTAGATAGAGCTCGAAATCGCAAGATAGCCGGTATACTTTGGTTTTGACAAAAAAGCGTATTTGCTTAGATTTTCTTTGTGGGTGGCGATTTGTTAGTAGATTGTGTCGTTTCCTTTAACGTTTTCGGAGAAAATATTTTATACTTTATTAATAGAATTGTTTGTATTTTCAACACTTGCGAATTTCAAAATAAAATCATAATTCATTAAAACGAAACAACGTTGTGCAGATGCTAGATTATATGGTAAATCTGTGAGCTAACATTACTCTCTCGAACGAGTGAGTGACTCACAGCGGTGTGTATATTTTCTTTTTTTCTAAAGATTAACACCACAGCGGGGTAGCCCGTGGTTGAAACATCCGTGTCTATCAAAAATTTGTAATCGCTCAGCAAAGATACAAAAAATGGCGCGTTTTGTTCAAATTGACCAATTAAAAGTCCAAAACCAAAGAACGTAATTCACCCAGCATGGCTTACAAACAACGAATACTATGATACGTTCTCAACATGTTTTATTTCGTAAAGCAATATATTTTAATATCTTTGTTTCCCAATCATGTATGCTATTACAAGCCAATAAGACTTATTAAACATGTTCTCTTGTACTATTTTTAAGTGTTCTACAAATGTGGAGCATATTCACGTTGTTTATAGACAGGGCCATAGCGTGCTATGAGGCAAAGACGCGGTCGACTCAGGTGGCATCGTGTAAGGGCGGAAAAAGTAGCGAAATCAATTAAAATACTCCTAATGTACGAACCATATGGGGGAATTTGCGAAAATAGAGAATTTTATTTTGCGCAAGATCTAAAAAAACAAGAAACCATGTGGACTAGATTTCGGGGCGCGAGAGGGGCGGCAGTTTGAAGATTTGCATCACATTAAGAAAATCTACTATACGGCTCTGTTTATATAAATAATTACTTCGACAAATCGTTTTTGACAAGTATTTACTATCGGCTAATCTCTCAACCTTTTGGCTATACATCACCGAACCTTTGAGTTTTCAATATTCTTTAGGCATCTGCGGGATTTGAAACCGTATCTTCCGATGCCGAAGCCTGGAGATCATCGAACGCCTATAAAATTGTCAATGTCAATCTGTCAATATACTGACAGTGAATTTACCCTCATATATTTCTAGTTCATTCATTCCATTCATAAAAAAGACAGAAACGCCAAACGCTTATGAGTTCTTTGTTTACATCTACAAAAACAGTTGACTGCTGATTTAGTAGACTTCTATTGTTGTGATTTTAATTGTTTATTGAACAAATTTCGCTTGGCATTCGGTTATGACTGCGCCATACATGCGCATGTGATCGACAGTTCGACATCTACAGTTCAATCAACATTGTATAATTCGTGGATATCGATTAACACATCCAGTCTACAGTTTCGAACTGCCATACACTTGAATGTAGCAAACAGAGTATTTGCGAGTATCGCACTGTGGGTAGAAAAGGCAGCTTGATACAAAAAGTTTTTTAAACCACCTGGTTACAACTAGTCACAAATTTATAACTCTCACATGTTTAAATTTCTAACCCTTTTCTTTAATTTTTAAAATATGCTATTTTTCTTAATGTAAATATCACGTTGAATTGCGTAATATATTCCATTTTTTATTCAAAAAGCCCCCGTCATATTGAGGTGCTCTTCTACGTTGCACAATACGCATACTGGCACGATGCGATCCTGGTCTTGTGTAATTAATATCAACCCTTGGGATACTTTCGTCGAATAAATTAAATATAGGTAGCTTCTCGGTGTCAGGGCTATGGGGATATGGCTTATTAAAATTTTAAAGGCGGGGAGGGTGGATAATGGAAGTATTTATCAAATGAAAAAAAATTCACTTAGCACGTAGGCTATGTCGAATACATTTCAAATTATTCTTGTTTCTATTGATATTCCACTTTAAAGTATTTATATATAATTGATTTTATCAATATTTCATTAGTGTGTACTTCATCATTAAATTGAATGAAAATTAAATTAATTAATGAAATGCCTTCTTCGGAATAGTAAAATAATATCTTATTAAGTGTAAAGAAACACAAAAAGTATCTGATATTCTTTTGATATTGATTCTAATATCTGAAAATATGATCAATTTAGAACAGGATCGGCCAACCCGCGGCTCGTGACGTCCTTTTTTGTGACCAGCGGCCATAATCTCTTTCACACTACACATAAATTACTAGAAAAGACCGTACAATGAATTTTAACCAAATTTTTAGCAATCTTTGTGAATAAACGAAGTCATCATGACATACCTGCTCCCTTAACTCTGCCGAATACATTCTATAGATAGTATTTAGCAGCCTTCCGGGATGCCGACGACCGGTCGGGTTAAAGAATAGGCAGGTCAGGTTCAAACTCTGTTGAGGCATCCGCAATATGTGGTCGAGCCAGGTCCAGCGTCGCAACTTCACTTTGTCAGTGATAAGTGGCTGCATGGCCCGTTCTCTTATTTTCTCATTTCGAACGAAGTCATACCACCATATCCCCAGAATCCGCCGCAAGCACCTGTTCTCAAAGCTTCTCTATATTTTAATATTAAGTGCATATTAACAAAGATCTACAAAGTAGAGAGCCATGGTATCCTTAGTCAAAAGTTTTAATTTTTTACTTTATTTTTTGTAATTATAATGTTATGTATGTCATTGATTTAATATTATTTTTATTTTCTTGTTTGCAGGTCCGGCTGGCAAAGTGTGCGATGCCCAGCCGGGATCGGGGGTCGTGACGGGGGTCCCCGATATGACCCTCATGTCTGACATCACGGAGCACTCCATCAACGACAACCTCGAGAGGCGATACGACAAGGATCGCATCTACGTATCCTTTTGTCAAATTATTTTTTGATTTACTTGCAATTTTACCACCTGATTCGCTCCATTGGAATTCCTGGATAGCGTCACACTCATACAATTCACAGGTGATTTTTTTTCTCAAAAATATGTGTTAGAATGTGTTTCCAACACTGTTGCCTTCATAGTGACCACAAAATGCACCTTGTTCTATAAACTGTGCGGCTGAAATTCTATTTTCAAAAACAATCCATAGAAAGCGTTGCGATCGCAATCCATCGTCGCTCGTACGATGTGATATAAAGGTTATAAAGTTTCGATTAGCGCCCCTAGCGTACTGACTTGGGCATTGCCCTGTAAAAAATATTCTCGAAACTCTTTTACATAATAATTTTTGTATTCCGCTATGCGGGACTTTTATGGGTTGCCATTCATTGTTAAAATCGGTATTATTCTCTGTGGAAGTGTAAATAATCAGGCTGACTACTAGTAATAGTTTTCCGGGTATTATAGAGATCAGCATGGGCGCCGGGAAATGCGGGGTCGATCCCCAAATCTGCCAGATTTAATATATTCAAAACTGCAGGACTCGATGCTTATTGGATTGAGCAATCGTCTGACAAACGATTATAGTGAAAAATAATCTGTCAAGGCTCGTCTCTTCAAATTGCGAAGATCCGTAGACCCCATTTTCAGAGTGGATATCTACACACTGTGTGGATTCATATGCTCCACTTTCGGAGCGAACGTGGTATAAAAAATAGTATATATCATTGCTGCTGTCTCCATGTGTGAGCTTAAATTTCTCGAGAGTTGGTGGTCAGTCGTTCGTTCCACTACGGGTTTGATCTCATGATTTTGGAATTTCATTGAATTCGAATCTGCAACATTTGTCAAGGAAGCGCGCGGGCTTACCACTAAGACAGCGACTCGATAAAATTATGCGAAGGATGCACGATACTAAATTTTAATAATTTTAATCCATTGGGTAGGCGAAATTGCTTTCATTCTTTTAGCACGAAGAGATTTATCTGTATCAATATATAAAATTAGAAAACTCAATCATCACACGCAATCCATGACTTATATCATTCTGTCTGTTCAACATTGGTGTCAAATATACATATTTATATTTATGGATTTTTCCATAGATGGATCAATTCAATTTTAATCCTATATGGTGACCACAATACAATTTTTATACATTTGCTCATTGTGGTCTAGTGGTGATAAGTTTTACGCTTATCTCGCAGGTTAAGAATTGCATATATGTATATTATATAATACAAACATATACAAGTTGGGCTATTTGACATCAGACATTTGATTTTAGTGTTAATATTTTTAACTCATTTTATCTAGGGGGGTTTGTGACAAACTGAAGATGATATCGATAATTCATTCGGAATAAGTTACTTTTGTAACTGACATCCGAAATAAGTACATGTATAAGTTATAAAGTAATGATCACTGATTCAAATGAACGAATCTTTACCGTGTTCATTTACAGATCTAAATACGTGTATTTTGTCTAGTCTACGGTGTCTGAGCTTTTATATTCGTTTGCAAGTGCAAAATCTATTACAGTACGAATCCGCCGTCTTAACCGATTTACAATGAATGGCGTGAGTTATATTATAAGATCACACCACATTGACAGACACAGACGAAGCCATAGAAACTGACATTAAAGTCAGGTTGAAAACGCTTAATACCGAGAGTGAAATCGCTTTCAAACGAATGAAAATTCTATAAGATTGGGCCCCTCCAACATGGTTTAAAAAAGGTCTCAAAAACTTACCTGTTAAATTTATAAAACGTTTCTTAGCAGAGGTCATCATCCCTCAAACAAACGCTTATAAAACTACTTCCAACTTGTTCTTAAAAAAACTTTGACTTACATTTTTAATTTAAATCATCCTTAATTTTAAGTGACTGTATCTCCTGCTTTGAACGAAAACATTAATAATACTGTAAATATTCAAATAAATAAAAATACACGACTTGATGGTTGAGTGATCGACAAAACTAAACCAATTCAACATAATCTGTCTAGATATACCTTCACACTATGGCGATTAATCTGCTGAACATTAGCAGTAAATTTAGTTGAAAAAAAATACCTTTTGGATTTCCATATCATCGTATTACTGACAAAAGACGTTAAAGTGAAAAAGTGAGTTTTGAGATAATCGAGATTTAATGTTTGAGTCTCTCTGTTAAATACATTTTACGACAATTTCTTAAGGTATAATGTATTATGTATTAGAAATTGTTGTAAAATGTACTTAATAGAGAGACTTAAACGTTAAATCTCGATTATCTCATAATTCACTTTTTCACTTTAACGTATTTTGCCAGTAATACGACGATATGTTCTGCCGGGGATAAAAATTGTGATTTCCTTTTCTATTAACTATTTTGTTTTTTAAGCGTGTAAGGGCGGCCCTGCAGCAGGCAACAATACAGGAAATAACTCTATTTTGTACCCGTCTGCACAGGTGAATAGCATTACATTACCAACCTCTTGGTCACAAAGAGTGAACTCATAGATGTCATTAACATTCAAAGCAGGCCGACACTCTTTAAGCCGTGATGTTGAGTACGCAGTATTTTTTATTGTTTAGCTTTCGGTCGATACGTAACTCCTTCTCGTCTACTGGTGAGGCTTAATTTTGGATTTCAAAGTAATTAATAATAGTATTAATCCGCAAATTTGGGCGCCGGAGGATGCTGGTTTAAATCAATGCAATTGCATGTTGACCAATTCTTTTAAATAACAGTCTATCAAAATAAGTCTTCACATTGTGGGAATCCATGTACATACACTACACTTTCGAAGCTGATATAGTGAAGAGAAATAAGACCTTTAAATCATTTAACCACATTAGTGTAGCGTACAAATTATTTTGCTCCCTGTTATCGCACCGTTTTTCATACAACTAGTGTCCCATTAATAAAAAAGCACTAATTCATTTAACAGTTGAATATTTGTATAAAGCATGCTTCATTATAAGTATACAAGTTAAATAGCGTTGTGGATAGCTATTTCTGTGTTAGTGTCTTCTCTAGACTAGTAGTCAATATTGTCACAATGAAAATATATTTTCAACCGCTTTTGCTTCAAGGCATATAGATCATATATATTTCCGCGATATAAACGTTTATCTTGACAGAGTATTGCTACGAGGACTGGTCCTATATACGTCTATGCAAATGATAAAAATGAACATACGAATTTTGTGACGTGACAGTTGTGTTGTGACGTTGAATATCTCAACTTCAAAAAGACTTATATTTTAATACATTTTAATTGATAGTGTAAATCAATAATTTATTTTAAGCTTATACGTTTGCACTACGTTGCACAAAATCATGTATGTACAAATTCACGTAAGTCGAGGACTACCTGTTGGTAATACATCGATGAAAATTTGTCTACTTTCGATTGGAAATTTTTAATTCTATAAAATGTGAAGAATTACCATAGCAACTCTATTTTCAATTCATTATATATATTATTTATTGGCCATTTAAAGCATCTGACTATTGCAAAACAAGATTAGAAAATGAATCGACTTTGTATAGTTTTTTTTAGGTTTAGTTAACCACAAACTAATATCGTTATATTATATAATTATATATCATAATAAACTCTGAATTATTTAAAACGGGTAAATTTCCATATGTGAGATCACTGTTAGCGACCCGGGTTTCGCCTTTCGGCA
>JAGVSQ010003664.1:0-21020 GCA_022683975.1 Rhyacophila evoluta
GCATCTTCAGGCTACATTATATGTGGGCTGAAGATGCCGAAAGGCGAAACCCGGCTAACAGTGATCTCACATATGGAAGTTTACCAGTTTTAAATAATTCAGAATTTTGAATATGATTATTATTGATATAATTAACTTAAACAAATGGTCTACCAAGCTATTTCAAATTTATAAACTTCTTTTATAGCATATTGTAGTATAGTATCATTAAATTAAATTTATATTATAATTGCGAATTTATCATGCAGTATGCTGAAATTCCTTAAATAGCCGGTAATCAATTATGTTCAAACATATTACATTTCTTACTTATTGCATGAAAAAAATGTGTAAACTTACTTTGTATGCATACGGAGACAATAGTAAAATGCACTAACAAGTCCTATACATCCAAATACTCCAACTGCTATGCCAGCACCCAGTATGCCAAGGAATGGTTTTGCAGATGATGATTCAATTTGTTCTGCAATGTATTATCAAAATTAGAATAGTGTCGAAAATGATTGGTGATCACACATCATATCAGATTTACAACAATCTTCAATAAGTGTGTAATTTTGTTTATCGTTACATAAATTATTATAAATTTCAACAAAAACTTCTTATGCTATCCTAGAATGTTTTTAGACTTACTTATTTAATATACAAATAATATTTTGATAGCTCTAATATATGAGGCAAACAAATCTCTGCTCTATTCAATATTATAATATGCATAATATGAAACTTATTCTTACTCTCAAAGAAATATTTTTGATTTGTCAGTAGTGTAAGATTTTTTTTGATGAGGCATTCTTTTATAGTCAAGTTGTAATAATGGAATCTAAAAGAAAATACATACATTTTTAAGAATACACTGCAATACATAAAAAATCCTAATATTAACAACAATGCCATCTATTGAATGTGGTTATAACAAATACACTTGATTCTAGAACACTATTTTTGTATTGGTAGAATATTACATTTAAAGCAGAAAATAAATCAATACACCGATATTATAACATATGTCACAGAATACTGTTTAAAATTTTGACTCATAGTGAGCTATAAAATCATTCACAAACAATCAATATATTTAGTAAGTCACCAACGTATAAAAATCAACAGGAAAGAAGCATTAAAGTAATATAACTATTGTTATAAAATATAAAACTAGCAGTAATGAAAACTTGATTTTAAAAATACACAAAGGAAGAGCATTCAAAATAATTTAATGAAATAATTTCAGAGTATTCTACATACTAATATTGGGAAACCTTGATAATCATAAAAATTCCAGGTATGTCAACGTCTGCCAAATTTTATAGAAGAAGTATTTTCTCTATTTAAAAATATCTTCATGACAGACAAGAAAGTATATTATTGTTGAGTATCTTTGTTTTATGATTATTATCAAACTAGTTGACAGAGGAAAATAAAACATCGGAATATATTTTTAGTGTACCAAGTGTTGTATTACATTATTATACGTTATGATATACATAAAATTTAAATAGGAATTTATGATTGGGAGACAATTTATTGTCATGAAAAATTCTGTCAAAATAAATCTGCAATGTGAAGATTTATATTAAAATGTTACTTTTGTAATTAAATATATATTAATATAATTACTATAATATTACATAAGTACTTACTGGTCACAAAGGCATCTTTGAACCCCTGATGTAGTGTTTTTACAAACCTGTCCATAGTCATCACACTGGTCACTAAACCAGCATATGTCATCGTAGTGGACAACTATTTTAAATAAAATTTAATTACTGTTAAACAGCTCAGTGACAATTAGCAATGTTTGTAATTGGGATACTTCATTTGTTATTGAGTCAATAATTATTGAGATGAATAGAACAAAACAAAAATATTTGAATATATGCCAATATTTTATAATAAGCAATTCAATTTACTTGATTCATTGATCTGTTGACCTGAATCGTATTACTCTTAATGGTTGACAGCAAATTATTCAATAATCATTAAATACATTGCATTTATTTAATCAATAATAATTGAAATGAATAACCTAATATAGAAAAAATATTTTCAGAATGTATTGTAATCGGCAAGGATATTCATCATTTTAAACGATTTGATTACTTTAAAAAATACATAAAATATTATAGTATAAATAAATGTTGTATTTGAATTTTTACCATTGATAAAATATTCATAATAATCACCAGATGACAACAAATTCTGTATAAATATATTAAAGAAATACATAAATGGTGTACTGTCAATAGTGACATGAATACATTGCTATTATGGTATAAAAATGAAATATGATACAATATTTATTATATTTTGTATATTTAAGTTTCAATTAATAATGCAACTGCTTGTTTATTTTAGAAATACCATCAAAATGTATTATCCTGTCATGTCAATATGTTCATTACAAATTTTATTACAAAAAACACAAAAATACATAAAACGTTTTTTTAGTGCAACTTTATTAGTTCTATAAATTAATATTAACATAAAGAAAGATGATACTGTTCATGAATTTATCACGCAGTCACACAGTAAATGAAAATGTTTTTTATTTACATTTTATTGTTGCTTATTATCCAATAATATTCTTAATAACATATTAGACTCAAATGTAATTTTTATAGTAACACAGAAGATATGCATTAAGTACTTATTAGGTTGATGGTCTATTTTTGTGCCACTTAAGAATAATCTCCAAACAAAATTGTAAATAAAATAATGTCTGCTCTTATACTGATGAAATTCAAAATCTATAATACATCAATACGGTAATAGTTGATTAAGAGCAGCAATCTCCTGAATTCTTATAAATGTATTATATAATTAAGGACCAAATTAAGCAATTAATTCTACTATAATATACATTTTACTTTTACTGTGAAGGCATAGAATTATGGTAAAAAATAAACTACAAATTATACCAAAGAAAGAATGCCATTAACATCAGAATTTCTTAACATAAATCAGTAAAACATTTTTTATCTAAATATTTAAGAGATGAAAATTTGTTAAGTAGATTATTTATGAGGTATTTTTTTTCATATATAAATTTAGTTTAATATAAGAATTTAAAAAAACATATTTATCGTACCATTGGACTTAAAATGAAACACCAAATTAGCAAAAGGAATTTGACTCAAAAATGTCATTATGTTTAATTCAGCAATTATGAAAATATTCTAAAAATGTCAATAAATAAAAGCAACTTTATGTTAGCCAAAATAAGGCGGAGTCCATTAAAAAATAACAGTAAATTTTAAATGGCTTTGAGTTTCCTCTGTATGCAACCATTATCTTTTATAATAGTGACACAACCAAAATAGAAATCTACAACAGCAATTAACCACTTGACTCGTAATTTAATATTACAATATCAACCATTGTAATATATAGATATATACTCATAATATGGGCTAAGAAATCATATTATTCAAATACAAATTGATGCAATCGAAGTAAATTGTTGGATGAAGGCTTTTAAGCATTTTGTCTAGCCATAAACTATAATATTTTAAATGTCATCGTGTCTATAAAGGTTAAGTTAAGAAATAAAAATAGAGTTTTATAATACTTCTCATATGAATCTAATATTTATAAAGAAGGCAAAGAATGTATGTTAAGAAAGCTTATGAAAATTATTAACCGATGAAAATGATGATGGATATGTTGATACATGGTCGTTTGTAAAAAAATCCGCACCTGGGAAGCAGTATTTTCCATTCTGGACATGCTTTAGCTTGCAAACACACAGGATTGTATTACATTGTAGCCCCTCTAAACAATCCGAATCTTGGTGGCAGATACTTCCTGGCAATACCAAATACAAACGAGGGCAAAATGGTTAAAATTATGTAGATATGGCCAACAAATTCTTTGATCCGATCAGTTTCTTTTTTTTTATCTATCTGACACTTCTTTCAAATTTAAGATCTCAATCTCAAATAATCTCTTTTAAATAATTCATGACTTGTTAATCAATTTGCTTTACATACAGGTTTAGAAAATATTTCGACAAACTCATTTATTTACAAAATTTATGGTATATTTTACTTTTTTGTATTTTTATAATACATAAAAATAAACTTTTTTAAAGACTGAGCAGCTCATTAAGCATATTAAGCAGCTTTTTTCAAACCCTAAAAAGATTTCAAGTCTAAAAATAATATTGTTGGTGGATTTTCTATTAACGATAGTCTCATTTAGCATATGATATTTTGTAACAAAGGAATGCTTAAAAGGAAAAAAAGAAGACGACAAATGAATCTAAAAAAATTCATGACTAAAAAAAGTTAATTGTCATAAGTACTAGAACTGAATGAAAAGATTGTTGGTTGAGGTATTACTGTACATATAATATATGAATTATTAAGATAATTTTTTATTTAATATAAGATAATTAAAATGAAATAACGAAATAATATAAAAGAATAGAATTTATTGAATAATATTCAACTATCAAAGTATATTTAACTCATTTCATGTACATATTAAAAAATAATTTTGAAGGTATCCAATAATTGTAATAAAACAAAACAATATTCATTCCCTGTGAACAATGCAAAATAGATTTTTTTGTAAACCAAGCAGTTTTTAACAAATTATCAAAGGTTAAATCAATGCATGTATAATGGTTATAATAAACTCATATTATAAATGTGCATTTGTTTTTATAAATTTTTCCGAAATAAAATTTATAAAATGTCCTATTTTTTTAAGATAGATAATAATTATATCTACATTTTATTTCAATCGTTTTCGCTCTGAATGTGGAGCATATAATTATGATAAAAAATCTAGATTTTCATTTTATTAATAGAAAATCGGTTGTCCGCTAATCACTAAAACCAATTGGTATCCATGTTTTATTTGTTTGAGTGGAGTTGCAGAAGTTGTAACTACGACCTCTGACACCAAGAAATTCGTAAATGCCATTAAGGTGACACCGTCAAAATAAGTAATCTATTTACATCTATTTAATTTTTTATAGGATGTCTCTCGAATAGGAACCAAAGAGTTTATTTATTAAATCTATTCAATGCCATGTCAACTCATTAATATCTTATTATATTAATTAACCAATGCATATACGTATATGCTTTGTACAGTTATAGACACCAAGATAAAAGATTAAAAAACTAGTATTCTCCTATAGATGTCATGCATAATAGATTGTTTTATTTACTTTAATCAAACAATAAATACTAATAAAATTATCTAATTAGTTAGCTACTAATAGGAAGTCATATAATATGAAACTACAATAAAATTTTCGTACAATTCATGTAATTAATATTTCCATCATAAATTTTATTATATATAATTGTAATGTATATTAATGTATCAAGTCATGATGTAAATGCAAGTAATCAAATGAATAACTTTTCTTTAAAATGTCAAAATCCTTTTCAATAAGGTTAGCTTACCAACTTGTCCGAATACAACGATATAAGACACAGATGACAACACTAACAAACTCAACAATATTTTCTGAGACATTTAAAAAAAATAAAAACAACGTTCAACAAGTAAAATTTATTTTTTAGGTGTCAATTCTGCGAAAACAATTTATTACTCTCCGTTTGAATAGACGTGATTTCTGCCATCCAAAATAGATCATTCACATACTAGACTGTGTGTTTCTGACATACTAACATGTTCCTACCGCCACAGATGTGTTTGGGCTAGAAATAGATTGAGTAAAATATATTATTATTTTTATAACTTGTAACTTGTAAAATATTACAATAGATGGCACTACTACATGTGTTCTATTTTATTTTCGAAATATTAAAACTATTCATTTATAACTGTAAACTGTACTCATATGTGAAATAATATTTTTTAAATTTAAAATATCTATTGATAATTGAATTTTATCTTTCTATCTGTTTTCAAATACATTATTTTGAATAAATTGGTTCCATTTTCAGGGAAAATGAGTTAGTTAAGGGTTATTTGAAGTGAGTTTTTGCTAAAACTGCTTGTTAGTTATTACTCCCTATTCTCCTATTTTCCAATAGGTTAATATTATATCATCACAGATAGTATGATTATATGACATACAGTATAAATGTTACATAGAAAACATATTCCAAGTATTATTCTCGCTTCAAGAAAACTATAATTTATAAAATTTAAAAATATCAGTTTTATAGTATCACTCTGCAATTTATGTTTTAACAACAGAAAAATTACCACTTTTCAATCTATCATACTGCTAATAAGCAAATAATAAAACATTATAATTACCATTTAAATTTAATTATGAGTGTGTACTATTTCATTCAAATTATTTTATCTACATGAAATGGAAATTCATTTTTAAGACAGATCATTTTTTATTAGGATTGGCTGTCGAAAAATCATTGAATCGATTAAGTGTCGAGTTGTTGAATTTTCAAAAATTCTCTTGCGATCTTCAGTTATTAGGTGTACGGGCTTATAATTTGCCCACCAGGATGATTGACAATAAAGAGTGATAGAAGGATTATGATGGTTGTAATAGAACTTTTTCGTTTGCTCTTTTTTCAATAAAAAAAAAACAAAAGAATTGTCTTGAGCTCTCTTCCTGAGTAACATTACTGATAAATGTACCATTTTATGCCAAGGCCAGCTTAAAACTCCATAATAAATGAATAATGGATCACAAAATACTGAAACTGTGAAGAAATAAATAATATAACCATTTAAAATAAAAAAATATAAAATTTTATTTGTCTTTACTTAATATCACAAAACAATAAAACAAAATGTCATTTAAAATAATTGAATGACCTTATACACCTTAGGCATCGGGATGGAATGGGTAATATTTGTGGGTTCTCCATTCTGGAATATCAATAAGACGGTAGTCCTTATTGAACTGATCGATTTGATTTACTTCTTCTGGAGTCAGGCAGAAATCGAAAACATTGATGTTCTCTTGGAGTCGGATAGGGTTTCCTGACTTTGGAATTGGCACAACTTCACTGTCAACCTGAGAGAAAAATGTAGTGATGTTTTATTGTATATATTTCTAATCAATCCAATCAATGTAAATCATCTAATGCAGTTTTGCAGTTGAAAATAGCAATAAAAGAGATTTCCTTATTTAAAAGATTATAATATTATATATATAAATTATATAAAACTAATTTCTGATTCTTGGAATGATTTCTAATTATATGTAATGTTGTTTATAATTAAGAACGAAACTATAATACTTTAGATTTTACTTGTTGCTCACACTATTAATGACACATTTACAGTCAGAAAAGGTTAAGCAGAATATTAAATAATGCTTCATAATTTGAATCTTGCAGATGCTAATATTTTTTCTACATAATATTAATATTACTCATTGCCTATGCTCAGTGATAAAAACATATAGTTACAGATAAAGAAGAAGTTATTTCGGAACATACCAAGTATCTAAGTACGATTTGAACCGGGTTCTTGTTGTATTTGTGGGCCAGCTGTCCAAGGAGTGGGTCATCCAAGCCGGGTGGAGGAGACTTATTGTTCTTCTTGGCCTGAGGTAATGATCCAAGAGGAGAATATCCAATCACAATTATTCCATTTTCCTTGCAGAATCCACGTAATTTCTTCTGGATAAGGTTGGGATTCACCTGTAAATAAATGGATAGTAATGTTAGTATTTATAATTTTTTTTTCTACCTTATTCAATCAAGATGACATACAATACTGAAAATATCGTAGAATCAAAAATAATAATGACAATGGATGGGCAATTTAAGAATGGTATGTTAATCCAATTTCATTGCCCATCAGCTTACTTATTCTATTAACTCCATGTAAAGTGAGATATAAAAGATTTTTGTTTACTAATGCCATTTATTCAAATAGATTTTTTTCTTACCTCAATTTGAAGAGCTACTGGTTTGATTGTAGCATGTTGAAGAACCCTTTCAATCTGTGCCACATTGAAATTTGATAGTCCAATGGACTTGGCAAGACCCAATCTTTTGCATTCTTCTACTGCCTTCCACGTATCAAGGTAGTCAGTTTCACCGAACGTGAAATTTTTCTGTTGAATATAAAATAAAAACTGTTAGATATGTCCACAACAAATTATATTTAAGGAGTGAATTTCTTTTCTTTACACTTATATACATTCCACTCTAGTAAATTATATTTCCTATGTCTGAAATAATTTAATAAAATTTACATAAATTAGCAAGAATAGCAAATGATAAAATCATTTTGCTAGAATTATTTCTAAAACCATTATGCAACTCATAGCTAAAAGCTTGACATTAAAATTAAGCTCGCCCAAATACCGAGCAATTGATAAACTTGTGACATGGATAATAATCACGTCAACGCATTGCCTGACTGGATTTTTAGAGGGATGTATACAATTCATATATATATGTAACAGATAATGAAGATGTTAGATAAAATGAATTCATTAGGTCAAATTCAGTTTTAATTAGAATTAGCAGATCAACACAATTTTCGCAATACATTCCTGCATTCATTTCATAGAGTTTTGTTGATGTATTGGCCAAAGAACTTTTTTACATATTTTCATGCCGCACTCTGACTCACAATAACTGTTTTATTAAACAAAAAGCACTTGTTCATAGCATTGCTAGCAAATATGTTTTTGACATAACAGGTTACTTCTATTTAATTGTTTTTTTCTCTTTAAAATGACTCAAGTCATCAATTCAGAAACTGTTCAACACATTCACTGCGACATGTATTTATAGCATAGTGTATTGACGCCCCAGGGGCGTCTTTAGCAGCGAACGTGTTAATATATTCTCTTCTACTAATACCTATAGTAAAAAACTAATTGTCTTTCATTTTAAATTATTAGTTGTGTTATTATAATAACTTTAAAGTTTCAAAATCTTTAACATTTTATATTATATTTTCAATTAACTAATTGCAGCATATAGGGAATTTCTGTAAAGATATATAATTACAAAATAGTCAGTGTTCACTTACGAAATCTTCCACAGGCCAATGGATGAGATAAAGATCTACATAGTCAAGTCCCAATTTGTGAAGAGATTCCCTCAGAGCTGGTACTACCAAATCTGGTCTGTGATGTTCATTGTCAAGCTGAAACAAATTGATAATTGTTTTATAATATCAGCCTATAAATTGAGCCGCACTGCAGCCATATTTGGTAAATCTTATAATTCTCAATTGACATACGTGGTACTGGCAGTCAAAATCACATAAAAAACATCTGTAAGATAATATAAACACATAGTTGTTTCGGTTCATGTGCTTCGTTTATGATAAGTTTAGTGTCAGAATGGCAAAGTAAACTTCTGAAAGAAATGTGATTTTTTTAAATATTTTGATTATTTTAGATTCTTGTGATTCTTTTGTTTTATAAATTCTCATTTTCATATTGAAAGATTTGTTTATTTTTAAATTCCGTCATTGGGATTATTTTTTCACAGAATAAATATTTTTTGGCAGATTAATTTATCTTAGATATAACATTAAATTCATTAATCTAGTAAAATACCTTTGTTGTGATGAATAAGTCATCTCGCCTGACAGTTCCATCGTGGATTTTGTTCCTGATAGCTGCTCCGACTTGATCTTCAGTCAAGTAGCTCTCGGCTGTATCAATATGACGATAGCCAGCGGCGATTCCAGCTTCAACTGAATTCTGCACTTCATGAGGTTTGCTTCCCCCTTTCTGCAAATTTCATCAAAAAAAAAATAATTACAGTTATCTACTGGTAATAATTGCCAGTTTTTTCTACTATTGTACCTATTGTACCAATCATATTAGATTATTTGTGATAATGTCAATTCTTTTGACGTTATGGGTAACTACTTAATTTATAAATATATTTTAAATTAAATTAATTATAAAATATAGACATACGGGGATGAATAAAAATTTAGCATATTAGTATAAAAATATAATGAATTTAATAAAAAAAAAAAAAATTGGTATGTAATAAAACATTAAATTACTCAAATGAATTAAACATATTAAATTGTCAGATCTCAAATTTTGTTTTCGATAATATATATAAATTTGCAAGTACATATGATTTCACTGTTCAACTGCCGTTGTAATAATATGATTATATCGGACAGTGCGGGAATCATTTTTTAATATATATCTGTTTTATTTGGATTGTTTTTTTGTACTTACAACACTGGTTCCGAGACCTAAAACGGGCATATAGTTTCCATCATTCATCTGAATTCTTGGAGCGATTCCTGCATAATATTCACTTTGGTCCTAGAAATAAATAAAATATTTATCAGAACAAACGAAATGAATCAAATAATATGATCGCAAACACAGAAATTGAAAAAAAAAAAAGGTGAATTCAAAAAAAATTCTTTTTACTAGGATTTTCTATGTATTTATTTTTGTACAGTAATACAGGAAATATTGACTCTCATAATGAAGAGAGTACAAAAACATTGAAATTTACTTTATAATTTATGTAAATATAATATAATTATATACAATCTACATCACTATTTTTTCCATTACCTTTTTATAACAAAATCAGCGAGATGCTTAAAATTATAATATGAAAGGAGAAAATTAGATTCTGATCAACAATACCGACACCGGTTTGATATTTCCAAAACTTTCAATTTTACAGCGATATCAACAGGCAATATAAAAACATTAAAATATATGGTGAGTTTTTTAGGGTTATCATAAGTCCCGATTTCCGGGATTATCCGGGAAGACATTAAAAAATATCTTTTTAATTAAATAGAAATCAGAATTATATTATGGAAATTTTGAATACAGAAATCGGTAAACGCATACAAATATAATGTGAAAAATTTATTTTAACCAATACTTATATACGTTTATTGAAGTGACAGTAATTTTTAAATTTTCCATGAGATATTCCGTGCATCAGACCTGCTCGGTAAAAGCAATTAATTATTCTTCAAACACTGAATTATCTTCAACTTCGTTCTCGTTTTGAACTGATTTTTCATCTGATAATATAGTCAATTATTAAACAATGCGTACATACTTTTACGCAATGAAGTACCCTGAATTTGCAAGAAATACGCTCCGCATAAAATAACAAGCATAAAAATAGACTATAATGTGATTATCGCGGTAAGATGTATCTCCGAGGTATCCGAGTGGTTAATGTGCGCGCCTCACATACGAGAAATACGAGTTTGATTACCATATCTGCAGAATTGAAAAGAAACTGAAAGAGCTTGAGAAAAACTTAAGTGATTTATTGTCTGGTAACCAAATTCTAGTGAAAAATAAAACCAGAAGCTTTCATATTACGGAAATCCGTATACTCCACTTTTGGAGATGATAACTTCACTCTTTGTAGGTCCATATTTTCCAATTTCGAAGCGAACATGATGATCTCTAGATGTATTTTTAAACAGAAAATTTGGAGTCTATGCGCATTTTATTCTACTGCTTAGTTTATTTGAAGGGTGATTAAATGGTAAATGCAAAAAAAAAAAAAACAGCTATCTACTCGATTTTGCTGCAAAGGTTTATGAAATAGATGTAATGTAATATAATTATTTCGTTACTCACAGCGAATGACAAATGCAGGAAGCCAGCAACGAAGAAGAAGAACAAAAACTTCATGTTGTCTGATGAAGAATCAGATTTATCACAACAATTTATTGACTGTAAGGCTGCCTGTTCGATGATGCCGTGTCGAAGAGCGGTCGCCTTATGTAGTCGAACGAGTCGATGTCGGAGCTAAAATAGTGCTCGGGTCGGTTACCGGTTGACCCCACCCGTTGCCATTTTGATACCGGGGATTCACTGAACACGAGAGCATTATTTACAAATACAGAATAACAACAAACAAGCGGTATCGCAAGATACAGAGTGTTTTATTTTTAATTCAATCAATTATATGATGTGCACATCAATACTTATTTGTTATTATAATATTTATAGAAGGCTATTTTAATTAATAAATAATGACATAGTATCGGTTCTATTGTTATAATTGACCTGTAGAAAAATAAAGACGTCAGTTGTTTCCTCTGTATCTTATTTTATATCATATAAATTCATAACTACAAACTGATATTTAGTATATTTATTGATTTGCAACACTACAGTAGAGAACAATCGCAGTTTCCCATATAATTTCGACCCTGTTTAAGCAAAAAGCACAACACAATAATGCTGTAACTGAGGTATGATTCCTTTTTCCTGAACGAAAATTTGGTAGATCCCTTCTTTTCAAAATTTAAGGCAGAGTTTCGATAATTATTCAGCATTTGCGGCATGATTCATTTTGATAGGACGTGCATTTAGTTGTGTATATTGTGATTCCAAAAATAAAACCACTTCAAAAAAGTGAGTGTTGATGCTTTTTGCCTAAATATCGATATTAACTCTAGTCATCAATGGCTAAGTTTACTAGTGCATGCGCTGCAGGACCACAAGTCATTTATTCACACACTGCAATTGCATACAATGTTTTGGAATTTAAAAAATCAAATATAGATACCCAATACATGTATGTAAAATATTTTTTTATATCGTAAAGATCTTTGAGCTCGATGCTCAGAGCGGACTTGGACACGAGAATTTTCCGTAGTCATTAATTCACAAACCATATCTTCATAGAAATGCAAATTCTTCAAATGAATTCGTCCAATTCTCCTTACTTTGCAGCAATTGCTACAATCAGAATTCGTAAATATCTTTACACACCACTCAGCCAGAGGATAACATATTATATCACCAGTAAATATCAACTAAGCATGACTATGAAATAAAAAACATATATTTTGTGTACGAGACTTCAGTTCTGCTACTTAGATTACACATAAGAATGTGTAGGACACTATTTTACGATATGTGGCAGTTTTCATTATTGTTTTTTAAATTAAATATATTATTAAGCATCCTGTAAATGTATCTACAAATCAATTCCAGCTAAACTTTAATCTACTCTCTAGAATGGGTATTGCTAAATTAATATCAATACGTTTTTTACTCCACATCTCAGCACGTGAATGATTAATAGGACGCAGAAATAAGATAAGAGCCGAAAACAAAATAATGTTTCTCAAAAATAAGAGTAATAACGGGACACTGGAAATATTTTGGATAACATTAATTTTATCTTTTTCTCTTTGTAATATTATATATTTCTTTTTATTTTCCAACAAAGACGATGCATGCATTTTTATTACCAGAAAAAGTAACGTTCATGTTCGTATTTAAACAAGGTCACGCTAATATGAAATATACACGATATCGTGATATGTTTGTGTCTCAAATACATCGTTTAATTCAGATTAGGCTAAGAACGTTTCATTAGCTTTTATACCTTACGATATATCTTCTGTTCAAAAACCGTCCAAACGTTAAGTTAGATTAGGTTCGGCTATTTTAAAGGATTTTTTAATATTTAAGCACGTAAGTAAATTGACACAGGGTGATTATTATCGAGTGGTAAATATCTAGTTGTTTTTATCCAATGCCTATTTCTTTCTCCTAGAACAATTTCTTGACTTGGATTTCACTTTTAGCATATTATATTTGAAAGTATAGTGACAAATAATATTAACGTCTACCATTATAAATAAATCTAAATATACATACATTGTCACCGTTGCATAAATAAATACATCAGATATTATTCCTATGCAAATTGGATTATCTACTGTGGTTGAAGCACAGTCATGTGATGAGTGAATAGACATTTGAGTGATTCATCGGCAGAGCGGTAAAACCTCATAGTATTATATTTAGAATAATCATAGTGTAAATCTATGATAATTATTTATTCAAAGTAATTTAATGTATTTTGATTGTCAATATGGAAGTAATATACCGTGTACTGTAACATAGATAGTGTATTGAAGGATAGAAAACATATACAATACACATTTAATAGAAAGTGTTGATGATAAAATGATCCCGTATGTTATGTTATCTGTATGTTTTTCTGTGTCTATGCACCTCTTATAGAGATTGTATCATTGATTTCAATACAAATATATTTCACTTGGAATGTACCGAATTAGATTATGAATTACGGATGTAGTGAGAAAAAATTAATGAAGAAATAAGAAGAGTTATAATACAATGCTTGTCCTTGCAGTAACCATTTGTAATATCTATACATCCAATGAAAGGTATTAAAAAATGTTATTGGAGTTCCGCATTTATCTGAGGGTGATCTATCAATGAAAAATGAGAAATTTTTACTTGTTCACTGCTATTACCAAGTAATTATGTACCTTTGATACTGATTATTAAGTGAAATAGCATTTCAGTAAGTGAGTGATATGAATAATTGAAATCATATATGGGTAATGTCATATTCAGTACCAGCTTGTGATTAATGGCATTTAAATCAATTGAAATATTCTATCAAAGAAGAAAAAAATTTAACATTGCGAAGATTGTTTAATCTATCAGTTAATAAATGGGTCAATATTAAACAAAAGAGAGGTGTAAGATATCAACAAAAACATGATTACAATTTATCAAAGCCACCTTTGATACAAGGTAATTATTACTAATTGGATTGTGGCTATGGCAACGGTACATTTAAATGTTTATATGTTTTATCAGGGTATAATATACTCTTAGATGCAGCGACGTTAGGTGATTGACAGTTGCATAAGTGAGTTAATCAGTTACATGGGTTAGGTGATCTATTGTACTATTAAAGACTTTCAAATCGTTCATTGTTTCTTATATTTATTCTACTGTGATTACTCGAAGGGTCATATTCAGATATTCCACAGAAAATATTCTTACTATTAATTACCCTATGAAGAATACTGCTGTTCTTAGCAGGAGAGTGGTATGTATTGATATGATTTCAAGAAAAATGTGACTGAAAATATTGAAATAGGCTTGCTTAGCATATTAGACCACCATTATCACAGAAACCGTAGTGCAACTGATTCGAGTTTCGCAAGCAAATTATTTTAGTTTTCTTTACTTTGGACCTTGTTCCAATTACTGACATTAACTTCACCAATTTTTATCCACTTCATACACTCACCAAAGTCATAATAACTACAACTAATAAGATATCTTTCTTCAGACTTAAAAATCTTCTATATGGTAGAACATCGATATAATAGATCAAATATCCATTGGGAAACACAACATTGGTAAATGGTTGAAAGAATATTTCTGATGACCAGTGTTCCCTCTAATTCTTAGTGACCTATGGGTGCATTTTTTTGTATGTGCAGGTTTCAGGCAATATGCAGACATAGATTTAGAAAGATTAGAAATTCCTAACTTCTGTAGAATAATACAGAATGATACTGGAGAATAAGTAGCTGAAGAAAATGTTTCGGAGTGGTTAGAAGTAGATAAAAGTGATCCTGGGTATCAATCACATCATGACTGTAAGTGAAATAGCAGATGAGATTATGGTATTAGAAAATGAGGATTTAAAGACAGCAAGGAAGAAGAGATAACAAGAGCAAAAACAAATTAATATGATAAGATCGCATCTCAATTATCTAATAACATGTATTGATTATACGTCGCCTTGTATTGTGCTGTTTATTTTGTTAGTAAAAAACTGTATTCAGAAAACTTATTTTTATATAAAAAACTTTCAGCTTTAATGTACACCCCCTCATTCATATTAGTTTGGTTGTTGTTATATCGAGGTTCTACTGTATAACCAAATCATCTTTGTCGATGTCCATTTAGCCAGAGATACAGAATCTTGATAAATTTGATGTAGTTAAACAGAAGACGTCCAGGCCACAAATTGAAATTTTTAATTTTATTGCATACAATGCTTCGAAAACATCAATGTAATATAAAAAAGACACCCAATCAGAAAAATATACCCAGAAGAAGTAATTGCTGTTTTTTTCGAGCCCGCATACTAACGATGTGCAAAAAATAATATCTACAAAACATCTATGTGGTTTGAACATTTTCAGCTTTGAAGATTAAATATAACGATATTCATTCACAAATAAATATTTGACCATACCTATTCTATAATAAGTTATAGTGATTATCATAATGTCACTTTCAAATATATTTTTTAGGTATGTTCTATATATTGTTGTATTGTGCTGTATCGTATATTGTTTTATTTATAAACAAAAAATAATCAATTCCAAGGTTTTATGGGCAAAGACATAATATTAGTAAAAGTCCAAGCACAAAGCGCACAAAAATTCAATAACTTAAAAGTAGTATATTTTTCAATGATTTAGTAATCAGGAAAAACCTAGTATATGACATGAAAGTGTTTAAATTTCATATTACAGTCTTAATAATTTACAAGTTATACTAAATGTTATTAGTTTCTTTAAATTTCAATCGTGTTTTACTCAGTTCCATAAATTGTGGCTTGGGCGTCTTCTGTTTGACTACATTAGATTATCTATCTTACAGAATAAAAGGCGTCTTTCTCAGAAGTTTTCATTTGTAATTTTTGAAAACTGAACATGATTATCCATGTCCATGTTTCTGAATCCTAAATCAACGGCTCTACCTATGTTTTTTTATGCCACTATTTTGACCGATATAAATGGGTAGATTCACAGTGTCTGTGGTGTCAGTAGTCAATAGAATTCCATAAGATGGTTCATTTATTGTAGTGTTTACTTCCACCATATTATGTATACAACAGCCTGAGTGTTGAACAAGGATAAGCTTATAATGATTAACAACGTATAAGATTTTAAAAATAGTTGACTAAAATTCAATCAAGAATCATTTTTCCAAATTGACTATAAAAATATTGTTTCCGGAAATTTTTGACACTTACGAGTAGCAGAGAACGATAGGACTGCCAAATTATTGATCAAATATAGTACAAAATATGTCACGAACAAAAGAATAAATATAATGTTACGTACCTTCTGAATATTTGAATAAACAGCTCTGTTTGGGCAAGCCTCTTGTAAACTCCCTTCACAAGGTACCACAAAGTTGCAAGGGCTAATGCGATTACGACAGCTATCAGAAATGGTAAAAGGGCCTCATCAGGTTGGTCTACCACTGTAATATCAGAGCAGCCCTTTGAGGAAATATTCATTCTGTATCTTCCGTATTCTTTGAATGTAAACGTTCCATTGCAAATGGATCTCTCGTCGCCATCTTTGATGTCATACCTCAATGGCCAAATAGTTTTCACTATAAACGAGTCCTTTCCCTCTGTAATATCACCTGCTTTAATATCATCACAACCATTACATTCTGTATATTGCTTCCATAGCGATATATTCCTGTCGGACACCACCGTAAAACATGATTCGTCGTAATGAAGCGTTTTTGCGATACACTTTCGCGAATAAAACATTACGTTTTGAAAGTTTTTCATTTTGTTTCACTTCTGCTGCAAAATACCGGTAGCGGTAAATAATGCGATTATTCTATCATACGAGAATCTTTTAAAGGATTCACATGACACTATACTGTGAAGTGTCTACTGCCTCGGATTAAATGCACTATATACTTTATGTTGACATCACAAAAATATTGAAGTTCGTATGCGTTCAGAGTTGAGTTCCGTATGATTGAGTACTGCCATATGAAAAATATATTTTCACTGAGTACAAAAAATATCATCATGACGGGTAAATTTTAGCCGCTTGTCAATGCCACCAATTTTCTATTTTTGTGCCTGAGCATTTATTTGATTCGCGATGGGATGTAATTGCACTATGACGTGTGGATATTTATTTATCTTTTATCCTAGTATTTTTATTTTAGTAGTTAATCTTTGTGAGTTTTAATGACATATTTTATCGCGCAATACCAATAGCGTAGCTATTAAGAAGCAGTTGAAGCAGTTGCTCCAGATGTATAAATCATAGGCGTAAAATTAAAACTAAAATGTTTAATAATAAAACGAAGAACTATAAGAGCCTACCGATTTTATTTGTTCCAGAGCATTGAATATATAGCTACGCCATTGTGTAATGCCATGTTTACACGAGCTTAGTACTTGTCATCAAAACTTGTCCCGCGCGCTTGTCACTTGCACTTCTATCGACGTGTAAACAAGCATATCAGTGCTTAGTGCTTAGTAAGTCCGGCAAGTGTTAGTGAATAGACCGCCGACTTAATTACTAAGCGACAAGTAGCTACCCCCACCATAACACCACTAAGCGACAAGTGGCAACCCCCACCATAACATCACTAAGCGACAAGTACTAAGCTCGTGTAAAAATGGCATAATACAGACATGAAATATATTTGTGAATTTGTGGCAACCATAGTATCAAATGAAAAAAATTTTTTTTTTACTATTTTTATGATTTTAGATAAAGTTATGCCAGAAATTGATTAGAAGTATTAATATTAAACGTATGTGAATATTTGAACATTAAATGATTTTAATGTGGAAATGTAACTAAAAATAATAAATAAAGAAAACGCAATGTAACTTTTAAAAATATCCATAATCAAATTCATTTATCATTTTTTTAAACTTTATTTGAGCTTTGAACTAGTTAAAAATTACAAAAATGATCTAATTTTGATACTATTATATATGTGTATATTCTAGGCAATAAAACGTTTTTCCAATTTTTTTAGTAGAACTTCTCATTTCATAATATTATAATTATTATAGTTTTAATAAAGTAACTAATAGATAGCTCTTTCGGAATATATATTTTTTTCAATGATAAAATTGTATCTGAGTCTCATTCACTACAAAAATTTCAATTAAATTTATTTTATGCATTTGGGGATAAATAACTAAAAGGTTATTAGTTGAATACGAATAAAACAATAAGCTAGCTAACTTCATTGAAGTGAAGGAAAATTATTTAGAAATCTATCGGGTAATTTGAATACAAAACTATTATTAATAAAACAACATTTGTATTACTAGTGTGGGGTTCGTGTGCAAAAGCTTAAATCGTATTATAAAAAAAAAAGCTGATAAACAAAATGCATGATATGCAGCTTTGCCTAAGTTGAACACTGAATACATTGAATAAGGTTATAAAGAAGACCAAAATAAGTTAAGGATTTTGAAATATATGGCTAATTTGTGTATATGGCAAGGGTTTATACAATAGAAATTAAAGATTATTGACACCGTAAACAGGCACGCGGTATAATTTAATTTGATATATTTTATAGTTTATGTTTATTATTTTAAATAAAATATACAACTCCACCTCTGTTAATAATTACGTCAATTCAGTTTAACATATCATATTATTTCTCTGAGATCAGTTGTGTACGAATACAATTGCATTTACCGCCTTTGTCCATGTGTACATTTGTCATGATTGGGCATTTATCATGTCACCGTTTCAGTGAATTAGACGAAAACTAATCTATAAAATATGATTATTTTTGATTTATTTTGCCCTCAGCACCACAGTTAAATGGCTGTAGAGTACATCAAGTTGCAAAGAGTGATGATGGATCCGGAAAGAATCTATAAACAAATGCAAAGTTGCTTTGAAGGCAACTCAGCAGATATTCGGATATTAGGCCGTGTCTATATAAACGTATGAGATGGATGAGGGAGAGACCGCGTATAGAGAAACTTGAATTATGACTGTAAAGCTGATCGTGATAGAGAATATACCGTTGCTTCAAGAAATAAGAATATGTAAAACTTAAGAGTAATGAATAGATTAACTTGAAAGATTAACGAAATGTATAACCACGCAGATGGGTAAAAAACATATCAAGTGACCAACAGGAAAGATAGAGAGTTCAGGATAGAAGTCCCAGAAAGACGCTTGTGAAGCTTAATAGGCCACTGAAATACAGTACAGAGTACAGAGTGAAGATTTTAACGGAAATGGCCTGATTTCATGAAATATTTTATAAACGAATCAAAAGGAAATTTATTTCGTTATTCGCCTTTTGCCGGCGCCACCATTTCATTTTGCATATCTTTCGAACGAGAGATATTTTTTTATGATTTAATTATGCAAATTGATTCACGGAGCCGGCGATATTAATATTTTCTTTAGCTTCACTCAGTACGTGTGTCGTCTTACACCTACCAAATCACAGATTATCATGTATTTTTTTTAAAATAAAACTTTTTCATATCATAAACATAACTAAGTATTGTTCTTTATAGAAACTTATATTTTTCATCCATACATTCGCCACCTATTTCATTTGTCATCCAATCCTTTGGTAAAATATATACATCTGCCTGTAATAAAATTATGTAAATTCAGTTTAAAATGGCATAATACTCTTCTGTGAGTACATGTGTACAGTTGGATCGTGTGGAAGTGTTACACGCGCATTTGTCATGGAACTAAATTTACATATTAGTGAGTAATCCCATGTAGGTTATCGAGTGAATAGAGTATGTAAGTATCATAGAAAACTACGAATTAAGCCGCGGGTACGATAGATACCGCGGCGACAGAGCGACGACAGCAACACGATGGAAACATATATGCAAAATAGCTTTCAATAGGTGAGTGAGCAAGTGAACAAATTGTTGTGATGACAACCTGTTGTCGCGCTACCAAACTTGCTCACTCACCTATTTATAGCTATTTTGCATTTCTGTTACCGCCGCTTTGCTGTTGTCGCTCTGCTATCGTGCCCGTAGTCTTAAGCTATACGAATTAGACATATTGATAATAATATAGATATTTTTTTTACCATCCTCAATTCAAACCATGTTACGTGAGCAACAATACTGTAAGTTTATCTTAACATGTATTTCTACGTAATTACTTTTAATTGCTATTTTAAAAGGAGTAAAAGTAAAGGGAGAATTTGAATAAAAAAGGAAATAAAAAGAACCTATTAAGAAAATTAGACAGATCCTAATCTCAAAATTGTCTCTCCGGTTGCCGAAAGGTTAGCGTGCGCGCCTTGGAGCTGGCGATTACAGTTTCGATTCCCACAGCTGTCGGATATTTAAAAATACAAAGATGCAGAACTGGGTACCCAATGGATTTAGTAATTTTTTTTTTTTTTTACTATGGGTGTCGGATTCTGTTACCCTGTTTGTTATTTACAAGGTGTCGAATTCTATGTAGTGCATCGTTCGTGCTTCCTTTGTCTGTTTCATGTTTCAGTGTTGGGGTTGGGAGGGAAGTGAGGGTATTCTCCT
>JAGVSQ010003665.1:0-18401 GCA_022683975.1 Rhyacophila evoluta
TTTTACGAGAATTGTTTGTCAGACAATTACTCAACCTAATAGGCAACCAGTCCAGTACCCAGAGGCAACTCATTATTAGCGATAAAAAATTGTACATATTGACTTTACGATTACCTTTCTAATGGTTCTATCAGGATCCTATGATTTGGGCATTTTGCCTGTAATAAAATGTGAGAAAATCCATTTTAAAAACTTGCCATTATAGTCTAGGAGAGGGTAATTTTAATTATTTTAAAACATTGCATTATTCCAGGCTTGTCTCCACATTAGGATTATTTTTTTGCTATTTGTATTTTTTTACAGAAGAGGTCGAACAACATTATTCAAATCTGAATAAAAAAAATATTTTCGGAGCTCATTTAAATAAACTTTTAATTTTTGATACAATATTCATAAATATAAAAATAGTATCAAAAAATTATATAAATGTTCCCTTTATATGAACCTTCTCACAGAAATAGATGGCAGACATTTTTTTTTTTGCATCTCAACTGATATCCATGAGTTGTCTACATAAAAATTATTGTTTGAGTATCTTGCCAATAAAAGTCAGGCGATTGCAGTCCACACACCAAATAAATAAGTACACGTTTTAGTAAGATCATTAATGGGTTTATTTGTCTGATATCATTTTCAATCACACATCGCAAAGATACACTCACATTCAAAACAATATATCTAGATTTCTAACTCTAGACAATCTATAATTAAAAGAATATTAAAAACATTGAAAGTCCAATTTAAAACATTTACCCAAAAGAAACTGTCGATTTTTATTTATTTATGTGGCTTATTATTGGTTAAAAGTAGGTATTTTCTCTGCTCACATTTGGTACTTCTTTTTGGTGATTTTTCTGATACATAATAAAAATGGCCAAAAATATATAATTAATGTAAAGTAGTGAATTTCAACTTTCGACTAGGAAGTTTTGGTATTTGTTACAATATTTGTTCATGTTCCTTTGAACGACTTGTTTGAATAAAAATATCATCAACTGATATGCAGTGTTCCTTCTAAGTCCCTTCTTAGTTACCTGTGTGCGCATGTTTTTCATATGTCCAGGTTTCTCAAAAATAAAAATAAAACAAGAATAGAGATTGCAAAGCAAAATTCGAGACTCGCATTATTTTTGGATTCTGAAAAACATGAGCTACTTAGATTCGAAAGTAGAATTCTGGTATCGAAAATTTTTTGTCTTTAATTTCTACTTTCTTACCTAGATGTAGAATGTGTAAAGTGGACAATATTGTAGAGACCTCCAATTTTCAAAACGATTATGCGCACGCATATGCACACAGCTTAGATGGAATACTGCTGATATGACATTTTGTCATTTCCAATCAGAGAATTCACAAGTTTACTATTTATGATTTCTCTAATCAATTTTTTAAACCCCACAATAATTTGCAATCTAACCTTAGTAAAATATATGAATCGGTGGTTAATTTTTATATTGGAAATGTATTCCAAAATTATATTCCATTGCCAAAAGAAATTATGGTTTCATTGTTTAATTGCAATGCTTAACTCGATAAAGTTATAAAACAACATCTTTTCAATGTTATCAATGTCATTCTATAACACTGAATAATTTGTATCCAATAGTTCCAGAGTTAATAGTTTTGTCAACAATATATTGAAACGGTAATATTGATTATACCCTCTTCATTAATCATTGATTTTAACCCATCCACAGAATATTACCTTTTACCAAAGTCTAAATTTCATAGGGAATTATATTTTGCGTAATTATAAAATTTTTGTTGCCATAGAGACTTATTTTAATATAAATTTGTTATGAATATATTATTAATTGCACTCAAAGGAATGTAATGCCTTTGAAGTCGTAAGCATCATTAGTTATATTATTTTAAAATTAAGGACATACATATTTTAATGGTAAATCTAATTATAAACGTCATGTAAAGAATGAATATTTTGTAAAACGTATGAATGCCAAAGTCACATTATTTTATTTTGTCAATATATTTACTTTAATTATTTTTTGTGTAAGTTATTATTTACGTCTTGTATTACATAATCGAACAGTTGATTGTTATTTTAATACGTTTTGAATTTTTATACATTTTTTATGATAAAACTACTTGATCGTTGACCAAAAATTTTTATGCTTAGTACTGTAAACCTCTGTTACCGTTTCAATGTTGAGCATATATAGGCCCCTACAGTGTGGAGGTATACTAACAAAATCTTTTTATACGCAATGATTGATTACTTCAATAGTTATTATCTTATATTCAAATAGACGTGAATTTTAGTTATTGGATTGGACCTCAAATCATTGAACAGAAATACATACTTTAACACCAGTCGGAGCTAAAGTGTATGCAGCAAATACAAAAAATAGATTCATGCCGATAGAATTAAAATAACCAAGTGTCCTACTTAGTAGTCCATATGATTATTTTTTATTGTTATCAGCCCAATTTAATCCACTGCTGGGTAAAGAACACTCTGTTAGCACTGTGCATTATTTTGCCACATTTTTCTACTTGTCTAATATTGGACATTTTTTAATGATTGAACTAGATTTTTTAGTGTCTTTATTTTTGCTTCAACTACTTTATTACTTGTTCACTGAAAATATTTTTAATAGAAATGGAGAAGGTAAATTTATCAAATTGCAACCAGCCAAATTGTAAAATATACAACTGTTAAGTATGATAGCTGCTAAATTTTAAATGCACAATCAAGTAATTGTTTAATTTGATTTTTTATTTCTTAGTTCAATCTCTCACCGTAATATAAATTTTTGATATACTCTAATGCGTCTAATGTTTACTACAACATTCTATTTCTAGAGTATTAATAATAAAAACATTTAATTTTTTTATAATGTTAACATTATCACTGTCAGTATCTTTCGTCTTCCAACAACTTTCATAAGACACTCATTAAATAACATACCTAAAATGTCAATAAATTTTTCTTTTACATCATATTATTAGTTGTTAAGGAAATAGTCACTAACTCGTAAAAATACTTTGTAGAAATAATCGCGTTTAAAACTTATTTTGTGTACTGGAATTAGGGAATATAATGACTTTGTATTATTTTCTCTAGTTATTAGCTATATATTGTAGTAAATTATAATTTTAAAATATGCATATTCGACATATTAGTTGATTTTGGAAAAAATGTTAGTCAATGACTATTTTCTTAATAACAACGATATAATAAATGCTTATACCTGTTTTTGCTCAAAACACCATATTTCTTAGCACACTGCTTCATCATACCACTTCACTTTATTCATCATAATAATATATATATTTATAAATTGTTGCACCCAGAGGCCATACTTCGTTTTTGTTTAACATATAGACACCACAATTCTCCAAAAATATCTATTTTTCTTCATAATTTTTGCGAGCACCAGATGTGGTATTCAGCCTTTTCTAGAAGAGCCCGATCAGGTTGAGATTCTATTCAGTTATTCGTAGTATGTAGCGAAGTCAACTCCAACGTGGCATCTACATATTCAGAAATGATAAGAAGTGTGATTGTCTACTCTGTGAGTCTTTATTAGGTGCCATGTTTCGCGTACTAGAGCATGTCAATATTATAGATTATTGATAATAAAACTCAAATGAAATGAATAGCACACCGCTGTCATTACGTTGTTTAACTGGATCAATTATTTGAATGTCAAAATAAGCTAGATCGTTTTAGTCAAAAATTGTAGGCTTAAAAAATAGTCATATTTCTTTTAAGTGTATATGTATTACAATATTCATGTTATGCACTTATTAATAAGCTATATTAATCACTAATCCATAATATTTCCAGAGACTTTAATATTAAAGAACTGATTTAAACTTGTATAATTGAAAAATCAAACTGTATTATACTCGTATATAAAAAAAAATGTATCACCGTCCTGGAGCATAGTATATGAAAAGTCACAGTTGAGATGATTGAGTTTAAAGAATTCAGCCATGAAAAACAAAGCATAAAATGCAATTCTATCTACTAATAATTTTATGATTTTTGTCATTTTCTAATACATTTTTTATTCTAAAATTTCTCAAAATAAATCAATTGAGATACAATTTACCAGTAATTCAATTTGCACGACATAATAAATATTGCTTCTTTTTAGATTCGTTTATGATGTTATTTTAGATTATGTGATTATTATGAATCCTTCCCATTCAGTCTTAACAACCTATTGATGGGCCAGAAAACTACTTTTAAATGTAACCTATGGTTCAGTCCAATGTTTATACCTATAGGGAATATGTCTTATATGTTTAAATGTTAATACATTATAATTTTTTTTTTGATTTTCTGATGTACGTACTAACATAATATTATCTTTTTTAAATAGCATAACAATATTTTCTTTATTTCACAGACATAATATAATTTGTTAAATAATCTTTGAAGGGATTTTTCATGTATTTTAATTGTATTATTTTTTTATTTTCTACACTAGACACCTGCTTAACTGTGGTTAATTTAACTTGATAGTAAATTAACGGCAACTTTTTAAAAAAACTAGTCGTTTTTTAAGTCACGTTAAACTACCTTTAATAACAAAACTGTCGCATTATTTTGAAAAAAAAATTCACAGTTATCTAAACATTAGTCAAAAGAAAAATCCAATTTTGCAATTAGCTTAATATAGTTTGTCAATATTTGAAATAACTGGGATATATTTTCGTCTTTCATGAAATGAGAGTCCACTTATATATTCACTCACCGATTCAATGTGAAATAGAAATAATTTTAAGGAACATTATTAAATTGAACAATTGAGTAAATATTAATTCAATTCAATAAATTCTCAGAATCAGAGGACAAGCTTTTTTAATTACATAACTTCGAGATAATTTTTATTTGCATTTCCAGGTTAAAATTTTATGCATTGGTTTGTTTTTTGTGTGTTTTGGTTTTCGTGTAGATGTAAGTTTTTATAGTATATTAAAAAGAATTTTAGTCACCAAACAATGCCAAAAATGCTTTTTAACTATTACAAGTTACTGAGAAAATATTCTTTTATAAGATAACCTGTTGGTTTTAAGATTAAGTGCATTAGCTTAGATGTGTAAAATTAGATTAAGTAGTATTATATCTTATAATTTGTGCAAATTTGCATATTTATTTTATATTACTTACAGTAACATTTTTTTTATCTATGAAATTATATTTTGATTGTGTTGTATTAATATATATAGTATCATCAAAATACAAGAAAAATGCCAGCATGCGAAATCACTGATTTAAAAATAATTAATGTATCTATACTAAGGGACACAAAAATTGAATCTGTAAATAAATATAACTTGGTTTTGAATAATTAGCAAGTTCACCAAACACTTTATGTGACAGAAAGTCCACTTTAGTAAACTGTTGGATTAAGAGAAATCCAATCAGGCGACGATTGAATTGAAAAATTTCATTATTCGTCGAACCATTTCACCTGGATATAATTTTTTTATAATCTAACTTCAGTTTGAAAAAATACAATAAACTTTGCTGATTGTATAAAATTGTATAAAACATATAGCAAAATTAATCTAGGTTTCGTTAAAATGATGATTTACTCACTTATTTGATATTTCTGTATACATTATATGCAAAATTTGTCTAAATTATATTTTGAAATTAATTTTTATTGTAGAAATATTGGTGCATAATAAGAACTGCGAATTTAAACCTTTCAAAGTCGTAATAAATTTATTGCATGGTATGTATTTCTGTGTCCCTACATTATTGAACTAAGTGCCATTGAATATATGTATATGTTATAATAAAAACAAAAAGTATGGAAATCAAGCTTTATGAATACTTTTTTTTGTTTGACTTCCTATTTTGATTTATTTTGCTTAATTGAATGTAAGAATCTACCTAACAATTTTTTTAAATAAATTTTTTTAAACAAATATAAATGATCATTTTAAAAATAGGTACTCCCCTAATTTCTCATCGTCCTATACCAATATGGACCAAACATAATAAATGTATTTTGAATATTCAACAATGTTTTATATAGTAATCTAAATTTATGTAAAATATATGTTAAGCACACCTGGCTGCGGCACAAAAACTCCTGCTTGACGTGTATTAGGTGGGTCATTCTCCGACACAACCTTGTGACAACCACAATAAACTGGGCAATATGAAACTCAAGCAACTTCTATGATGCTTTCTCTAGTTTACTCCAGATTCGTTTGCCTAAGATGGACACTCTCGATGTGAAATCATTTTCATTTAAGACTTGGATGGAAAAGTTTATTTTCAATATATTATTGATGTTCTCAGAGTAATTTTAAAATTAATGCAGAGAGAAAATATATTTTTAATTTTAATTTCAACAAAATTTTTAAGTAAATCAGCATTTTAAATTTTAGGAAATGGGACATGCGGAGTAGAGATTTAGCCAACCCAATTGAATAGAAAATTATAGAATCTATCACAAAGTTAGTGTGTTGTTGTGAGAAGTCACAGTTATGTTTACTGAAAGAATACAGTAAAAAGAAAAAAGGTTTTCTTAATTGCTTTCTCTTCAATGCTTTAAGCAGAAAAAAATAGATAATATACTTGAAAGTGCAATAGCTGAACTTCTTGATACCCACCTTAGATAAAACTATCCGGAACATTGATATCCCAACAGTGGGTGCTGCATTGTTCTGGGCAGATAAGAGGTAGAAAAAAAGTTAAAAAAAAACAATAATAATTTATAAAAAATTGGCATTTCTTCAGGTTTGAAGTGCAAAGAATAAACAACAACAACTAACGAATTTACTGGATTTATTTGAATTACTTAAGCAAATAACTCGGTCCACTAATTGAAATAATTATAAAAGTGACCATTGAATTATTAGCTGGTGTTAGACTATTTTAAATTGTATTCATAATCATAACGATGGACTACTTTATGTAATGATTGCGTAAGTAGCAATCTTTATGATGGGTAAAAAAGTTGATTAGTATTCTATTTTAAGTAAATGAATTGGGTTTTTGCTGAGTAGGGTAATATGGTAAAGTTCACACAAAGGAAAGGATTTTGAAGACATCCTTAGTACTAGGTAACCCAAGACTATAAATAAATGTTGGAAGAGTATGGCAGAATAAATGTAAAAATTATCCAAGTGTCTTTTTTTACATAAAAATGCCTCTATTGAAATCATAAGTATGTAAGGAAATTCGTATTCTTATACTGGCAATTCTAAATATAATGTCATTCTGACAGCAATCAAGAAAACTAGTGTTGTTATGAGTCATTTATTTGCACGTAAATAATCTCGAAATACGTCAATGTAATTGAATGATTCCTTTATGTGAGTACAGTAGCAATATTTTGGAAGCAATACAAAATGTGTAGCGTTAAATTTAGCATTATACAGTTAATATTTTAGTCCAAAAGAAGTATTTAGGTTACCAATGTTTGGTTTTCCCACCCAAAAAAGGTATTTGACAACTACGCTTAACCTTAAACATTTTCCTGATTTATTTTCATTTCAAGCTTTCAAAATACCCGTCTGAATATAAGCCCGCATAATTTAATTATATCAAGATAATACAAACATGTATTAAACAATGAAACAGCAGTAATCATCCAAAACCAAAATATTGTAGATATTGTGTGTTTTAAAATCTATATAAGGAGATTAGTGGGATACAATTGTATGTTGTACAATGTATTATTGGTAATAGTGCTGATTAGATATTTTATTTAACTGAGTGTTAAAAATTCTTTCTTAACCCTTTCATTAGTGAGTTAATTTTTTATGCACACACTTTTTAAACACTTCAATCTTTCACTGCTATCAATTCAACTAGTATCATAAAATCCGTCGAATTGGATATGCTGATTTGTAAACAATGATCTTCTATTACCAAACAATGAACAAAATAAACTGAAAAGTCATTCTAAATTGGTAAGAATGTGTGTAACATTAACACATGTGGCAATTCCCATTTTGGAATCAAAGGAACACTTGAGAACAAATTTGAACACATATGACTGATTTATGTGAAGTCTTATGTATTTCTATGAATAGTAATATAAATAATCGTTTTTTTCTTTAAAAAACATAACAATTATCGAAAGAGTGTAAGGAAAATTTCTCAATAATGAAGTCAACCTTTTTTTTTCGAAATGTTTAGATATTTTTTTCTAGCCTAAAAAAAGTAATATAGTTGTAATGATTTCCACTTATCCTTGATAGATCTATCTACTCTTTAAATATAAAAAAAAATTAACATTTTATTTCAAATTAAAAGAATTGCTTTGAAATTAATACGACAAGGTGCACGGAAGCACATATGCGGCCATACTCCTCAAAGGGTTAAGTTGTCTGTACAAAACACAACACCAAATCTGCTTGCAATAGTTGACATTTCAAGTACTGTAGGGGTATTCAACTGAAATCATTTGGTAGGCCAAATGAAATATTGCAAGTTTTTGATGGGCCACACATATAAATATTTAAAGTCGCAATTACCATACAATAAACAAAATTTGATATATAGTTATAAAGCAATTAATCAAAATTGTAAAATTGAAGTGTCGAAACAGGTTAACCGATTAAAACTTGACCAATCAACTGATACTTGCGACGTCCAAATTACCAGTATATATATAAAAAAAAAACAATCAATAAATAAATTTCATTTGATTAATAATTTAAACTAATGAAGTAATAAAATATTTTGCTTCTAAGTTTGCTTATTTTTACTATAAAAAAGTCATATCAACATTTTATTTGGTCTTTTAAATGATTTCAGTTGGAAACCCTTAAACTATTTGAAATGTCAAAGTATTCAAGTGTATTGGTGTGTAGGTGTGCTTTGTGTTGCCAACTAAAGAATTTTTGAAACTCACTTAAATAAGATATCTAATCAGCACTTTGAACTTCTAATTTTTATTTTCAGGTTTTAAATCTCCTAAATTGATGTCTTTATTTTGACCAATAACTTTCGAGTATCATTATAAAATTTACTGAAATGTCTATAGTACAAGAAGCCATCAGATTGGCAACAATTGCTGTGGAGTATGATAGTGATAAGAATGTCCAGGAAGCAATAAAGCATTATGAATATGCAGCCAATTTACTGGACCGGGCATCCTCACAGATGCCCAGAGATCAGGGTGAACCTCTTCAAAAAAAATCACAAGAATATCGTGCCAGAGCTGCTCAGTTGGGTTTGTATATAAACTCATAGCATTCTGTTTTACAACGTAATACAGGTTTATTAAGTATATTAATAGAAATTTTAGCTGTCACAATACTATCAAGACCATGAACATAAATACTCTATCTACATTGCCTTGTACAGAAAACTAGCCAAGTGAGCCTCGTGAGCCTGATGGAGTTATTTCTATATTTATCACATTATATCACGACAGAAGCCACTAATACAGTACATAAAATACAGGGCTGCAATATCTTTACGGTTGTTAGTTTGACCTGGACCTCCGTTTTATTATATTCATGTGATTTTTAAAACACTTCTCAAATTATTCCTTTTTAACTCATTACTGCCAGTCGCGATATATATGATCTTGCCCTGTACACCAAAGATTTTCGAGATATTAATAGATGCAAGAAAAATAATTTGACTTACAAAATTTGAGACTCACAAATCCTTGATGTGATCTCACATATGTGTCATGCGTATGCATTGATGAATTAATGAGTTTATGTCGAAACCATTTTTCAGATCAAGAATATTGTACGTTTAGTAAGAGAAATCGTCCCGACTCACCGGTGAGTCATTGGCGTGCATACGGTTAACGTGTTTAATATCTAATTCATTTTAAATATAGGAATGGAAAAACAAGATGACGAAGATCGAAAATTGCATCGTTGTTATTTTCTGTTTGAGCAAGCTATGGATGCTGACGATGAAGGAAACTCATCAGTAGCTGCTGAACTATACACTCAAGCAGTGGAATTAGGAATTGAAATCGTAAGTATTCTGATAACAATCATTATAATAATGACTGCGACAATCTAGTGTGCGGCTTGGCTTCTAGTGAGAACTTGCTCCACCTATCTAATGGGATTATTTTCCACCTAATTACTAAGATCACACAATTGCCATCATCAATTTAATCTAGCCAATAAATTCATAGTGTACTCTCTTCAATAAACATGAAGTTCTTTGCTGCCAAAAGAAAATAATATCTTCCAAATTATACATAAATAATGTGTTTAATTATTAATAAGTGACAATGTATTTTAGAAATGTACTGATCCAGAGAAGAAATCTCAGTTGTCAGTAATTTTGAATAAGGCACTGGAAAGAGCCGAGGAATTAAAAGGATTGTCTCCCATTGGGTCGAAATCATCAGACACCAGTCCGACCGAAGATGATATTGTTAGTGACCTCAAGAAAACAACCATTAGACCTAGTATTCATCGTTCGGCAACCACTCCTACTGTACCTGTTAGGACCACGCCAAGTAAGACATTCAAATATCATATATTTTATCATTTTATTATACTATATATACGATCAATATTATCTTGAATTTTTCAAGTGGCCGATAAAATAAATAGTTTTGTATCATTTCTACTCTCAGAATATGAAGTTTATATCCAAAAAAATTCATGAGAATTGATAACTATCTATTGAAATGCAGATACTCATAAAGAAATTAAAAAATCCAGGAGCAAACTCACTATTTACTAAGCCACTGAAAAATTGCTTGCAGTTTAAAAATATAATAGGCTTACCATAACATAATTCTTAGTATCCTCTTAATATTACTAAATATCTTTGTTTATCAATATTTCTAGAACCAACCCTTCACAGGGGTAACAGTGCTCATTTGAAAGTTGGTCCTGGACAGTCAATGTACACAGAAGAAGAGAAAATGGTGTTGACCAAGACTTCCCAAATCAATAATAACCAATTTGTGCCTTTCATGAGCATTGACCTGTCCGAAAACTTCCGTTTCGCCTTCACATTCACTGACAAAGATGGCCTCTTGACTCTTTCTTCCAAGCAAAAAAATGGATTTAAAGATTGGGCAAGGCCGGAGGAAATAAGCGCTGAGCCCAAAATGATTGTTGGAGCTAATGTGGACTGCTTTAGCATCAAGCAAACGGTGAGTTAATGTATTACTATATGTAAAATATAGTTTATTCAGAGTAGTAATCACATATACTGAAATGCAAATATACCAAGATCTTGGTAAACTGTTCCTGTGACTGAGACTGTTTGACATTAATTATACCTCATTATACGCCCGCATAACGCTTGTAAAAATGTGACTAGTGATGGAGGGAAAACTGAGTATAATTGACAAATTTCCATAATTTAGTAATCCTTTCCGTTTACAGCCATTATCATACATTCATAATATATTTATAAACATTGGTAAGGTCATTGTTATTTTGGGATAACTGAAATGGCCTTTTGCTGATGTTTTTCACCTATTTTTATGAATTTAATTTTTTATTAAGACAAGTTTCATCATTTATGGCATATTTATAAAGGTAAATAACTGTTTTTGCTAAAGCTAGGGTAGGTTGTTACCTATTTTCTTAGCGTATTTGTTTCCTTGACTTAAATTAGATTGACAATCATCCTAAATGCTAATTTGAATAATTACTTCAGAATGTGTAAACCAATGTTGCCAAAATAATACTTTTTGTAAAGAGTATGGAATTTAATGAACTGAATACCTGGTATTAAATTAATCTAATGGCATTATTTATATGCCTTAGATAGTATAGCTAATTTCCTGCACCTTAAAATCAGTGTGCATTGATGCCCTAACCTTAATTAGAAATAATGTCCATATATAAGTAACAATAACCTTAAGAACTGGTGTTAATTTTTATTTCTTATTTATTCTCATAATGCTCAAGCCATTGATGGTTACTATACAAATAATGATGATATCTAAATTAATTTGATTATTTCAGCTGGTTTCTGATTGCTCGTTTGTTGCATCGCTCGCAGTGGCAGCACTGTACGAGAAAAGATTTAAAAAACGACTAATAACATCAATTATTTATCCTAAGAAAAAAAATGGCGAACCCGCCATGAATCCATTTGGTAAATACATGATCAAACTTCATCTCAACGGTGTACCTCGGAAGGTAAAAATATATATATATTTTGAACAAGATATAATATTTTGAAGTTCTGTGAACTGCTTTCACTGATTTGATACAATCAAAAAAGAAAGAAACTATTTGTGCTAGAATTCGTAAGTTTCAAATCGTTTTTTGGTTTTGTAGAAAGAAAGACAATTTGCTATCACTTTTATTCATGAAAATTTATTAATTTATTGACTGTCTGAAAATTCGTTTGAAATTGTGTTAAATTTGTGTCACATATGCTTGATGCCACCTTGCTTTTTAGTTTTTAATTTTTACCATGTCCTCCCCGAAAGTGGAGCATATACATATATCAACAGTGCAAAATGACTACTCCAAATATGGAGCATATGAAAAAGTATATGTATCTTCATATTTTCCACAAATGATTTCTATTAATATTTATCTTTTATAACATATATTACATTTATATTTTATGTATTACAGATTATTATTGATGACTTATTACCAGTTAATAGATATAACCAACTGTTGTGTTCATACTCAAGCAATAAAAATGAATTTTGGGTATCGCTTTTGGAAAAAGCATACATGAAGGTGATGGGAGGTTATGACTTTCCCGGATCTAATAGTGTGAGTTGAACTTATGAAAATCAATTATTGCGACATTTTTAATTACAATTATTTTAGAACAAATATTATATAAATAATTGCCTTCATAAATATCTGTAAGTAATACATTTGTGTTGAAAATTTCGATTCAACTTGTCCATTGTCAATTAAAGTATTAACCCTTTCAAGAGTGGGTCTTTTTGCAAAGCATTTCATTCTGATACATTTTGATTGATATTTATGATAATATCATAATTTTTTCGAAAATTTCCTCAGAAATATATGAAATTATCTATATTTTAGCAAGAAATACTAATTTTAGTGGCATACAGTTTGACAAAGAGTTGTGTCTGCGCTCCTTTTGAACATAACACTACCTCTATACTCCTTAATAAGTTGAATAACAAATTAATGTAATTCATAATTAAATAATAAATACTATGTATTTCTGCCAATGCTTAAATTTATTATCATATAAAAATTCAATTTTTATCTATAATGGAATTACAGTATAATGTTGAAGTTTGAAGTTTGAGTTTGAAGCCGGCTATAAATTTGAAAAAAAAATGTGTGCACTATCTTTAATGCTTATCATGATTGATATATGGCGATCGTTTAATGCATTGTAAATAAGTAATATTAGGCGTGTATTATTTGTATTGAAACATGGGCCGAAATTTTTAACTACAGACAAAAGTGAGGGCTATCAGTTTTTAAATAAGGCAGACATTTAGTTTGAAAAATACTTGATATTTTCAATTACTATTTTTATATTGAGTATATTGTACTTTTTCTAGAATATTGATCTGCATGCATTAACAGGATGGATTCCTGAAAGGAGTGCCATAAGAAAAGATGCCCACGATTTCAATTCAGATGCCTTGTTCGAGACCATCAAAACTAATATGGAGAATGGTCATCTATTGGCCACAGTGGCTACCGGAGAACTGTCTCCAGCTGATGAAGATCGCACAGGTCTTGTACCAACGCATGCCTATGCCGTTTTGAATGCTAAAATTGTTGGTGTAAGTTCAACGCTTTTTTTATTTGTCCTCTTATTATTTAAAAATATTATTTTAAAACCTTTTAATAAAAAGCCTGCATATGGTGTGGAACTACATCCAAGATTACAAGAGATCTATATGACCATGATATTTTTGTATATAATATTCTGTATACTTCGTGTACCATCTAATGCTGACGTTAATCGAATCTTTATAATAATTATATCAAAAATTTTCTTTTCACGTTACCAATATTTTTTCTAATTTTTGCACACAATTTAAAATATTTTTTTATTTAGGGTGTAAAGCTGTTACAATTAAAGAACCCCTGGTCACATCTGCGCTGGCGTGGGAACTATTCAGAGCTGGATACAAATCATTGGACTCCATCACTTCGGGCGACCCTCAACTTTGACCCTGACACTGCTGCAGGATATGACAACGGAGTGTTTTGGATCGATTATGATAGCATTCTACATTTCTTTGATGTCTTCTATGTCAACTGGAATCCAGAGATCTTTATGCACACCTACTGCTTACATCAGTTAGTAATTAATAGTTTTTTATTTGAATTAACTTTTATTTACACGCAACTGCCATACATCATCTTAATCAATCTCTTGAATGCTTGGCTTCTATCTTCTTTTTTCTACCTCCTCATAGCTGATAAATTTGTTTCCTTGTAAATAATTTATGCCAGATATATGCAGTTCGGTCACTTAGCTGCATAAAATATCAGCATGTTTTTGATTTAGGATATGAATGTTGAGTGGGTATAAAATAATGATTTTATTTAACATCTCATAGGTTATGGAATGCAGAATCAGGTCCAATAAAAGATGGTTACAATATCGGAGATAATCCTCAATTCAGTCTGGAAGTGCAGGGCAACGGAGAGTTATGGATTCTCCTAACCAGACACATCACACAAATTGACGACTTCCGTGAAAACAAAGAATACATAACAGTTCTTGTTTACAAAAATGATGGTCGGAGAGTGTATTATCCAAGTGAGTTGGTTAAATAAATTACTGAAAAACAAAGTGTTAAAAAGTTCTGACAATATGGAGATCCGAAGCAGATATGGTAATAAATACAGTAGTTTCCAGTTAAAGTATAGGGTCAACGCTAACAATAAAAAAAATGATGCCATTTTTTGCTGTGAACACAAATAATCAACAATTAAATATGTAATCAAATGCATATAATTTGTGCACATTTACAATTTAAGTGGAATACATCACGATATGACATCTGTTGTGACTGCCGATACAAATTCATTTAATAATGTATTTTACCATGTCTTAAGTTTTAATGTAAAATAATGTACCATTGTCGACATTAAACATATTGTATGTTCTTTTGCAGATGATCCATCACCATTCATTGACGGTGTAAGAATTAACAGTCCTCATTATTTGTGCAAAATGAAAGTTGGTCCAAACAGTGCAAACAGATACACCCTTGTTGTGTCGCAATATGAGAAGATGAGAACCATATATTATACACTGAGAGCCTATGGCACATGTCCTTTCAAGCTGAGAAAATTAGAACCTTTCCCTATTAGGAGACAGGTATAACATTATTTTGACTCTCAACAAATATTCATAGTTACAGATGGAAACTCAATAATGCAATATATCATATATGTATAGTATAATATGATTTTATCATGCTATATATGCTAATATTATAGATGAATTAATATTTCATCGATAATCGGTATAATATATTATTATAAAAATAATTTTGAAATTCCAGATAGTCGGTGAATGGACATCGAATCTAGCTGGGGGGTGCGCCAATAATCCGACTTACAATTTAAATCCCAAATATGTGATAACTCTGGGTGACTGTGCTGGAGCTAATCACATGGTCCTCGACCTAAGGGGACCTAAAGAATATCAGGTTGGCATCGATGTGGCAGTAATGTCTCTTGAAGACCCTTCTGTTACTGCTCCATTTGTCACCAAGTCTTCAGGACCTTATCGGTTAGTATTATACAAATTGACTTTAATATCTAGGTTCATTTGAATTACTCTTCCACTCTTTATTCAAGTAATTACTAGTTATTTTGTTTTCTTTCAAAGGATTGACACAAAATTGATAAGTAAAATAAAAATCTTTGGAAAATATGTGTCAAATGCAGATAAATATTTTTCATATTGTTCTACCTATTTCACGCATGTGACAGAATTTTATCATATGGCATATATTAATAATAAATAAACAAACCATCTAAATATCACGCCAAACCTGGTATCTCCTAAGTATTCTTTTACATATTTAACATGTTTTCAGGTCCGGCTTTGTAATTTTGGAACTCCCTGATCTGCCTTCAGGAAAATACAAAATTACCGTTTCGACATATCATCCCAATCAAGAGGGAACATTCATATTGAATGTGAAATCAACAGCAGATATTAAAATATCACTTTTATCCCCAACCTCATGAATGTAATGCTTTAGAAACACGCTTATGATTTTCATATGTATCAAGTACAATAAATTATGGTTATATGCCACTGTCAAGAGGCACTAGACTTGTGGAAATTATTGTTACGGAGTACATCTTACATATCCATCAGAGACGGCAAGAAATGGGAAACAAATAAACACTCTTTTTAAACAATATCAAAATCAGAAATATAATCATAATAATCAAAAAACTTAAGAAATATATTGCATATTGATACTATAATAATTTTCTGGAAAACTTGTTTAAATTTTAATACATGTGTATAGATGAGCAGCAGCATATAGATTTGCTTAGTCTCCACACCTGTTATTTTAGTGTAAAAAATGTAAAATAATATCCAAGTATAAGGAGTACCTCAGACGCAGTTTTCAAATGCCTTGATTGTGCATGATTGCCATATTAAACTCTATTTCAGTCAAGCCATGATGAAAAGAGACTTCGGTGCTTGCCTATTATTTTATAAACTAGAATTGCCTATCTTTTACACATTGTTTAACTGGTTCAACCAATTGTTGAAATGACCCGAGAGGCTCTTTATATAGAAAAGTAAAGTTGACCAGAGGCCTGGCTCTCAAGTGACTTTTACATGTCTTGATACTAATTTTAACGAAATTTAAAATGTCACTTCTTTATTGATGTATTTTGAAACCTCACATACCCTTATTGACTCTCACGCAGATTTATAAACATGCTGTGATAATAGACATATTAATTAAAATATGCTAAGCAATTTTATTTTCAAATGGGATATAATTAGATATAATAAATATTATAGTATAAACCAGCCATATTTTGTCTCCGTGATGGTTCAGTTGGTAAGTACCTGTCCTTTGGTATCATAGGTCACTTGTTTAAATCTTGTGGCTGCATGATAATTCAGAAGTATTTGATATTATAGACCCTAATGGGTTGAGTGATTAGCTGGTAACCAATTTCATGAAAGATTCTTTCTAGATAAGTCTTCACCCTGTAGAGATCCACATTCGGAGTGAACTGAAATGATTAAAGAAATTTCATTTTAGATTGTTTAAAACTAGTCAATATCTTCATTTTTCATATATGCAAATGAAACATATTGATGGAACATAATATCTACAATATTCTTGCATCCTCTCAGATCAATATATCACCTAAGTAGTTCAGCTAGACACATCTTCTTACAGATAGTATTCAGCAAAATTCTGGAATGTCAGTTAGCTTGAAGAAGTTCTACTTCAGGCAGAGACTCTTGAGGCATCTGCAGGATGTGACCGTGCAAGGTTCACAATCGCAGCTTCACTCTTATCTCCGATAGTGTAATGATCTTATTAATGTTTTTCTTTATAATCATCTGTTATTTAATATTATTTATACTAGCGAATATATTACAAACAACCAAAAAATATTCAACTATTATATTGATCTTAGTTGTGCTTAAAGTTTTATTGAAGTAACTATCTATTTTATCTAAAAATTTGACATTAAATTATCATAGAAAAAAATAGTTGAAAAGGCATATTAAATTTTGGAATCTTAATAACCTGCACGGTTGAAATCATTTGTGATTGCATAACATGTAATTTATTGCATTTATTTTATACATATATAATATGTTCTCTTGTAAAGAAGTTAAAAGAATGAGTCAAACTAATGAGGAACTCAATTACAAATTAACTAGTGAAAAATTCACCTTCCCAATGTCACTTTCAATCGGTAACCGATTATTATCCGTCTGCTTGTTATAGCTGTTTTTGTAAATAAAATAAAATTTTAAAAAGCTTTTATATACAAAGTTAAATATTATAACCTTGTTGATTAAAATGGTTGTGCATTAATAAACATTCATTTTTATACAATTGTTGCGTTTAATTCATCCCAAACCTATTATATATAAATTAGTTTAATTAAAACATAAGAAATTGCACAAATTTCATCATTTCGATACTCCGCAGGTAGAAAACAATGGAAACACTATTGTAATCTAAGTCAAATATCGACTTATATGTGATCTAATCGAGAAGTCTACCACTCTAGCTAATATCGGTCTGTGTGTTCCTGATGCCTTAGAAATCAGGAACGTAATCAGTTTTTATTTCCAAAATGTAGAACTAACCTGCCAGTAGTTATGCCAATACGGAGGACAATGGTTATGTTTAATGAAATTCTCTCGATTATTGATATCTTTCACCTGAGTGACTTAAGATGGATGCTATTGTATGAATTAGTAAAATGTAATAGGATCTGTCTGACTTTTTGGTAAATGCTCTTTCCTTTATTTT
>JAGVSQ010003666.1:0-21018 GCA_022683975.1 Rhyacophila evoluta
ATTATGTTCAGTTTAGACAACCAACGAATTATAGAAATTAAAATAATATTTAAAAATAGAACAACGAATATTTAAAAAAAAATAATTTCATAGAAAAAATATTAAACATTAGAACACGCATCAACAAACTAGGGCCCGCGGGCTGGATGCAGTCCGCCAATTATTCTCATCTAGGACTTTTATTTACAAATATTAATTTCATAAAATTCCATGATTTGGTTGTGAATACATGCCAACATTTTTTTTATTATTTTAATCTGATTTAGTACAAGACTTCCAGACAGTAAGTAGGCTTGTTATGAAGAGAGTTTCTATGTATCATTTGAGAAAACCAAATGTTCGTTTTAACATGTATTGCAATTTATAATTATAAGCTATATTTGATGCAAATATATGGAATACAATCTAAATTAATGTTCTAATAGAATTTCTGTATGATTATTTTTCGTCCGGCTTTCTATGTTCTTAAAAATTTCAATCCAGCCCATTTCTGAAAAAGTATTTTTTAAATAAAAAAAAAATTCTTAAATTTGTTTCGAAACTGAACGACATAAAAATAAATTCTTAATTCTGTTTTTAAATTTAAATATCGAACCATAATTTTGTGGCTGTTAATACATTTTGAAATTAGACTTTTGATACTGCTTATTATAAATGACCTTTGCAAAAAGCATGCCAGAGTGTCTCGACAAACTTCATATCGTCTCACTCTTCTGTCATAGCGATAAATCCCCATCTCTGAAGATTTCCCACGGGTAAAACCGGTCAACCACTATACAGTGACGGACACAAGACAAAATCGAGACCTCGAAATTGACAGAAACCTGCGCTAAAGCTTTAAAGTGTTTTGTGGACTTTTTGAATGTTTTCGATTACCAGTTCACTATTTGTGATATATATAATCAATATGCCAAGCCCACAGATTGCGTTGTCGTGTTATTCGACAAAATAGTCACCGTGTGTTAAAAGTTCTCATTTACCTTTCATCATGTTGTCGTTACTAAAGTAAATACGTGACAATTTAGACAACTCGACAAATGTTACTTGATAAAAAGCTCTCCCAAACATTTCTCTTCAGTGTACTCCTAGTTAATAACCACTAGTAATGTTCGAGTCTGGTCCTTTTGAATACTCGTAGATACCAGTTATTTTTGTAAGTAACCAATACTGAGCATTGAATACTTTTGTACTCATTCACTATTGTAAATACTTATAATTAATACTTTCCCTTCCTTTCAAATTTCTACTTTCGTACATTCACCATGAATTTTGTGGTGGCTCATTTTTTTAGGTATCGCTTCTATGTTAAAATTTCTACTTTCGTACATTCGTCCGGATTTGCATGAATTCTCGTTTTTTAGGATTTTAAAAAATGGGTTCCAGCAAAATGGTGTCAGCTGCAAATGCCGAATTAGTTTCAAAATTTAGTTTTCAAGTTTGAAAAAAGTCCTGTCAAATTTGTGATTAGGAAAATGAACTTACAGCACATGAATTTTACTGACTTTTCTTAAATAACTTATTAAAATAATATCAGATTAGCTAAATAAAATACTAGTATGTACATACCAAGGTTGTGTCTAGTTAATATTTTGACTTTGCCCCAAATCATTATATATAGGTTTTTTGTGCCCTGTAAATTTGGTCTGTGTGGGTCACACCCTTTTTTCTTCCCACAGTTGACATATATGGACAAAGAATTTTTAAATATTCGACTAGACTATTAGTCACTGTTATTCAATTTATTATTGTAAAAATATATTGATTAACTCTCCTATATAATTTAACAAAAATGTTGTTTAATAAATACTAGCTCCGCTACTGTTGTCCTAATGTTGTGGACCCCTGCGTCGAAATATTAATCACTAGGGTGGATCAGAAAAGTGGAGCACCCCTGCAGTTTTGTTTTCTGTTTATTTTCATCCCTTTAATCTTTTACGTAACTTTCATAATATTGTTTGATGATTTATGAGAAAACTGTCGGATGCCCTGTGGCGAAAAAATTACAAAAAATATACTTATCTCTTTCGATGTTTTCTATTTTTTTAACGTTAATTATCCGAATGCATTAACTGTTAATTGTGGATACCATAAAATCTTAATTAAAAAGTTTTAAACTCTCGCTATAATAAAGTATAAACAAAAAGTTTTCCTTAAAAAAATATTTAGGCAATGTTCTCTTTCTTAACGGAGAGCTTTAGCAATCTATCTCTAGTAATCATCTAAACATTAATTTTTAAAAACTTTTTTATAGTGTTTAAGAAAGCTTCTTTGAATAAATATAGTGGGTCATTAAAAAGAACTGAAGACTCGGTGATCTATATTTTATCATTCATATATTTTTCAACAAATAACACTGGTGGTACTATACACTTAGGCCGTGAGCATGACAGATGCCGCGGCAACAGAGCGACGGAGATAAAGTGACAGACACAGATATGAAGCTATACTATAGCTATGAATTTAACTTCAGCACACTTAAATGCGTGGTAACCTTAGTCTGGGGTAATTTATTTACTAATTAATTTACTCCTGGGATATTCCTTTCAGATAAAGTAGATCGCTTCTCGATATCAGAGCTCTGGGATACGTCCGATCAATACCAGGTGTAAGAACGGGGCGGGTGGATGGTGGGCACATTAGGCAGTCTAGGAAATTGTTACTATATTTATCGTAATCCCTTCGGGTATTGATAATTTCAATTCAGATTCAATTGAAAATTCAGAATATCAACTCAGAAGGTTACAGTTCTTATTTATTCCACAATGCAGAACAAATTTACCAGTAGTGATGCCAATACGAAGAACAATATCTATGTTTAACGACTTTTTTCACTACTCAACAAATATTATTTTTCATAAAAGAAAATTGTTCCTATATCATGTTATTTGCAAGTGCTTTGATATTTCAGTCTGTAATATTTTCAACATGTTAAATTAATATTAACTAAATACCTTTCTTCTGGAACGGACGTAAAGTCTCATCTACAACAATCTCCCTAATATATTTTTTCTTCTATTTTGATTATTTATATAAAATCACAAAATTTTAAACATATCTTCTCAAAATTATCCATAGCCAAAAGGTTAATAGGGTGACAATAAAGAAGATGTTCAACAACTTAGTTTTTTATTACAATCTCTCTATATTTTGTATATATTTTTATTACAGAAAGTAGTCGAAGAGCGTTTCATCCTGCAATTCCACTACACCCAGTGGCACTCTCACACTTGTCCATTTTCGAATGCCATCTTGGAGTTCAGACGACGAGTCCGAGCCGTCGTTGGCAACCGCCTGATGAGCACCACAGACAGTGGACCGATGGTCGTGCACTGCAAGTAAGTAAATTCTCAACCAAAATGATAGTAGGCTTGAAAAAGAAATTTACTTTAAAAATGGTGAAATAATGATAGCGAATTTGTAACTGTCAGTTCATTATGGACACGTTATGTATACAGTGAGGATGTTTTTGTATACTATTTTGTAAGTATTTTCAATACGAAATTTATCCATAAATTTTCAGATGAAATTACGAAATGATAATTTTACAACGCGTTGAAATTGTAAAAACTCATTTTAAAACTGTTAAAAAAATTTTAAATCAATAATGGAGGTAAATTTGAAATGTCAATCCATTTTTGTACACCCTATACAACGACTGTTTAAGGCAAAAGTGCGTTACTCTTAGTTTTAAAAATAGCTTTTTCAATAATCAGAATGTATACAACTCAATAGACTTTCTATCACAAGGATCTAAGCTGAAAATGCCGAATTAGTGTCTAAATTTACCTTAAAAGCTCGAAAAAAGGATATATCAAATTTTCGTCGAGGATAATGGCTTTCACCACCTCAATTTTATTGGTTATTCTTAAATAATATATTAAATTAATATCAGATTGGTTAAATAAAACCCCGATTCTTTCCGGCAGCATAGGCGCATCCGGGAAATGCGGGTTCGATTCCCCATCTGTAAAATTTTAAAAATCCAAAAATGCAGGACTGGATGCCCATTGGGTTGAGTAATTGTCTGACAAACAATTCTCGTGAAAAATAATCCGTCAAGACGTCTTCACATTGCGGAAATCTATAGACTCCTATTTCGAAGTGGATATCTTCAGACTGTATAGATCCATATACTCCACGTTGGGACCAAACATAGTAAAAAAAAATATTAGTTATAGGTATACGTGTATTTAAAGGTTGTGTACATTTAATCGTTTGACTTTGTATAAAAATCATCAAACAGACGTTTTTTGTGCCTCTTGAAAAATTTTGATCTGTGTGGGTTACGTCTTTTTTTCTTCCACGGTCGATTTGCTTTTTATTCACAGTTATTTAAATAATAGATGTCTTTTTTGGATCTGCATATAAATAAAACACAAAGATTAAGTATCGAGGAATGTTTTTGTGCCTCGAGTAAATTTTTCTTTGTGTGGGTGACATTCGTATTCCTTTCTACAGTCGAAATATATCGACTGCAGAAAGTCAAAGGACGTAACTCTCATTTTTTCCAAAATATCTTTTTTTCGATAATTAGAATATATACAACTTAATAGCACATTCTATCAAAAAGGATGTACACTGCAAATGCCGAATTAGTATCTAAACTTAGCTTGTAAATTTGAAAAAATAATGATGAAGAAACCATGAAATTCTTAATCAGGTAAAAGGACTTCCACCACAACGATTTCATTGGTTTTTTCTTAAATAACTTATCGAATTAATATCAGATTAGGTAAATAAAATACTAGTTTCAATTTTCGTGCACCTCAAAGTTGTGTCTATTTAATTAATACTTTAACTCGTCCAAATCATTAAATACACGTTTTTGTGCCTGATAAATTTTTCTCTAGGTGGATTAAGTCTCTTTTCCTTTCCACGCTCGATATAATAGATTATGTATTGAAAAGAAGCTTTTCAAACTACCAGAAAGTCGCTTAAATACGGGATTAGAGCTTATAGCATTGTGCTTTCGTCAGCGCGAATTGTGTGTAAGGCATTTTCCTCACTGATTGAATTGGTTATTGGAAATTTACTTCAGATTATTATGTGCCTTTAATTAACTGGGAAATTTGACTTGATCGATAACTTAACGAAAGCTTCAAAATGTGTGTACTCGTTTACTTGAAAACGTTTCCAAGGAGACGTTTTAATTAATAATTATAAAGATAATAATATTATTATTACATGATATTTTCGCTCGTTAAACTTCCAAATTTTATTACACGCTTCTCATCTTTCATCACCAGAGCTTTTATTTCCTTTAATATCCTCTTTCATAATTTCGCATTTGAAACTTAATAGGTGTACCAGTTAATAATGTGGTTTTTTTGTCAATAGATAGAGTTACGAATATTTTTATATGTTATTTTGTTGTCTTTTTCATAATCATCATCTCAAAATTGATCTCACACACGTAATTTTTAGACGAATAAATTTATTTTATATCTTCTCAAAATTATTTTCTGGGGATCACTGTGACTGCAGTGTGAAGAGCGTCGTATAATGCGTTCCTGGCTTACGAGTCGGCATCTTCGGGCAGAGCATAGAACTGAAAGACGGCCATTGAACTGTCTCCAGTCCGGAAAGCTCGTAACAGTCTTTCAGAGATGAGCGCTTATTTTGATAGCTACCGAGCTTTGTTAGACATTGCTGTTGCCAATGCGTGCTGTGTGGACGCGCAGTAGTACTCGATCGGTACAAAGTGTAGGTTTTTGACGCATGCGCCGTACCGATGCTGCTCGGTAGTAAATCTTGCCACCTAGCAAAACCTCGGATGAGTCGTATTGTGAGCTTTGATTACAGATGCTTCTATCGGATACTGGGGGTGAAGTGATCTGACTTTGTAAGGAACTCGGAGATAAGTGAGTGGACGGGACGACCCTCCGTTACACTAAAAATCATGCAGCAACACGGGAACTGGCTGGGGCTTGTACTACGGATATCTCAGGAGAGCCTGAGGCTAAGACTGAGAATTCCATCCGATGGAATTCCGGTAATCTGGGAGACCGTTGGGCAATATTTACTCAGTAGAATTAAGGATACGGGTATGACCTGGAAGGATGTGAGGCGTCTGGCAGGCGACAAAGAATCCAGAAGGCATCATATGGTAGCAATATGCTCCGCAAAAGAAGCGAATATGGTATAGAGAGAGAATTATTTCCCCACAAGTGATTTATTAAAATGTAAATATACAAGACTGGATATTTAACGGAATAAAAATTTGGCTGACAATTCTTATGAAAACACAACTGTCAAAAAGTCTGTACATTGTGATTATCGAATAAGAGCTATTTTGAAAAATTGAGAGTTACGTCCATCTTCCTTTCCACGGTCAATAATACATACAGCAATATATATAATGTATATTATTTACTTACGTTGTCTCCCCGGTAGCGTAGTTTGTAGGGTGCGCGCTTAGCATTACGGGGAATACGGGTTCAATTCCATATCTGTCGGATTTAAAGAATCCAAAAATTCAGGACTGGATGCCTACTGGATTAAGCATTTGTCTGACAAAAAAATCTCATGAAAAATAATCTGTCTAGACGTCTTCTAATTGCGGAGATCCATATACTGCGCTTTCGGAGTGGATATCTTCACACTGTGTAGATTCGTATGCTCCACTTTTTGAGCGAACATTGTGTGTAAAAAAATTTACTTAAAAAAACGACGAATTTATTTATATGTATTACATCGGTTTTCAAACTTTTCAAATTACATAATAAGTTGTAGAACAAGGCTTATAATGTAAAATAATGAAATGGGTTCGTATGGAAAGTGGGTGGAGAAATCGAATTCTCTCTCGGAAATAAACATAATTGATTACAAAAGTTTCTACTTTATATTTATTCTTCAGCATATGAAAATGGTGATCGATAATTTCTTTTAACATGAACACTCCCTAGTCCGGTTTTTTTTCATTTTTCTATTTTTCGGTGAAATCTCACCCTTAAACGTTTTTTTTTCAGGAATGTCATACAAGAATAACTGTGCTGAAAGACCTTGTCTTTTACCAAATATTATAAAGGTGCTTAATTGCAAAAAAAACATCTGCTAACATAATAGTTTATTTTATTCAAGTGGAGCATATGAATGTACACAGTGTGAAGATGTCTGCTCTGAAAGTGGAGTATATATATATATATCCGTAATGTCTCCGTCTTAATAGATTATTTTTAAATTGAATTAGTTGTAAAACAATTGCTCAACTCGATAAACTTCCAGTCCTGGATTTTTTTAAATATCCAGCAGATGTGGGAATAGAATCCGCACTTCCCGAATGCGAGGGGTGCTAACCTAACCTAACCTCTTGCTTATCCGAAAGAACAATCTGTATCATATATGTGCCTACCATCTACCCGCCTCGTCCTTACTCCTGGTCTTAATCAGGCGTATTCCGGAGCTATGATATTGAGAAGCGATCTATTTTATTCGCTGGGAATGTCCCGTAAATATAAATTACCCAAGACTTAAGTTAAAGGAAATATAATGATAAAAAGCTGATTGAAAAGATGGAGACTTATTTGGTCGAGCAATTTATGCGAAGAGATAATTACGCTCGCCGTATGACGCCGCAAACTTTTTAAAAGCAATGAGATTCGCCCTTGTGGCAAGCAAGTCGGATGCCCCGATGGGTCCAACAGCTGGTTGGGCCGACTTAAGTAACTATTCCCGCTCCGTAAAAAATCTTGGACATTCCCACAGAATGTGATAAGCATCATGTTCTTGACAGCCACATGGACATGCTGGCTGCTTAACAAGGCCAAACTGAGACAGCTTAGCGGCAAAACTACCGTGGCCTGTAATAAATTAGCTATTGAAGTAGTCTGGAATCAGCTTGGTTATTGCCGTGCAACATTTCATATTTTAGTATGTCAACTATATAAATGTCTCCCCGGTAGTGTAAAGGTTATCGTGCGTGCCTAGCAATCCACAGCAGAAGGGACTGTAGTGTTTGGTGTGTGGCAAGATGTGATTAATGCAGTACTAACATGTTTTATTGTGTGTCCAAAATTTTGAAGGCGGCTCCGAAAATTGGGTCAGAAAACCGCTTCAAGAGACGCAAGTAAACAAGAACGAGCGGCCGTGTTTATTGAATTTATCGGCGATTTTCCTCGACTCGGGAAAGTCAATGAATTGCGGAGTGGGGAAAATATTTTTGCCCCCAAACTTTTTATTGTTATTTATTGCTTTCGGCGACATTCTGCGATATATATTTTTTTCACTTTTTCATTTCGAGTAAATATGGCAACACACGGCTTAAGATGTCACTCTAAATGCGAACTGAAGTCGCTTATTGGATTATGACTTCAGCTTATCGTTGACATCGAAGTTTAATCGCTAAAAAGCTCTTGGTTTGATACATAACTACATATATATTAACAGATTTCAATCGTTCTTACTGTCTTATTAAATTATATCATATTACAGAGCGTTTACAAAAATAGGTAGACTGCGTTGGGCCACAATCACCAGTTTTATGCGAATACGATTTTAAAATCAAAAACTAATAAATTGATACAATTTTCAAATATATTTATAAACTTTTATCGATTCTCTACCCAATTATATAAATTTAGTATGGATCAGACGAATATAAGCTCATTTTTTTCAAAATAAATTGGAACCAATATCGTGACGCTGAAGTTTTTAAGTATGTTGATAACCAGAATTGAATTTAAATAACTATTGACAACAAGGCATTTATTACTATTAAAAATGAAGTCACTTGATCCACGAGAAAGTATTTAAGTGATCTATACCTGTTTAGTTATAGTATCTCTGTAAGGAGACACCGACCTATAAAGCGCCTTAAGGCCCCCCAAAACATATAAACCCACCATCGCCCATCTAGAAGGCTTCAGCGCCCACTTTAGGAACCTATTCTCTCAGCCATATCCACCCCCTACGCGAAGAATATGGTCACTACGTGACGCCTCCAGGATTCTCTGTCACCCACCAATCGCCCCGGATCCCGGTTTGCTACCGTAAAGTAGTATGCATGCGCCAAGCAAACCTACACTTCTACTAGTAACTAACTAACTGAACCTAAAAAGGTGTTGTGCGACAATTTGGAAAGACTTTATACACTGTAATACATTTTTTAAATCTTTTACTTCGTATTGAAAGGCAAAGTGATGATCAATCTCGACTGATGTTTATAACGTCAAGTATCTTAGGACCTAGATTCTCGATGCAGGCGGACTACTATCTAATCTCACTCATTCATGTATTATTTTTACCTGACCATCTGACAAGTCTTATCAGTTTAACGTTGCCAAGATTGACAGAATGATTAGCCGCAATAAATATTGTTCATAAATCTGATAAAAATTAATAACATTTTTAATTTTTACTAGTAATAATTACCCAACCTACAAAATAATAGTGTCCCGTCAAAATTTCCGGCTTTGCAAAATTTTATATTGGAGAATATTTTTAGGAAACACTGGTCTTAATAAACAGACATACAGATAGACAAACGATGAGATCTCGCTGTTTAATAATTATAATGTCCATGTATAGTTGTTCCACCTAGAGAATCACTGAATGCAATCGATGAATCTCACGAGTAAATAAATAATCTTTTTCCGTATCCGATTTCAAACCAAATTCCAGCAAAGTTTTCTGTCAGTCTCCAGGCGAATAAATATTTCTTGGGCGGCGCGTCATTCTCCTCCGCCCACGAACTCGTCGGCCCAAGGTGACGCCTACCCGGGGGCATCCAGCGTCACCATTCTAGTGTTGTCTACTCAAGTTTTATGTCGCTTTATTGAATATTTGCACTTTGACATTCAAAGTTATATCCCCATTCACAACCGTCACCAAAATCCATATTATAATATATCATAACCATCTTCTCTTGGAATTTAGACCATGTTTATCTTCATAAAGCACAGACTTGACACTTAACACAATGTTTTTCATAAAACTCTATACATATTTAACAAATTAATTTTAGCCTCATTCTTCCTTCATTCCTCATTAGGCCCCATGTCCTACATTGTGCTTTATTTATATCGTATTAACCCTTTGAGAAGTATGGACGTATATGTACGTCCGTGCGCCTCGTTGTCTTATTTTCAAATCGATTCTCTTATTTGTTAATAAAATGTTACAATTTCTTTTAATAAAGATACTAAATAGATGTTTATATAATATGTGGGAGTAATTACAAGAATATCATACATATTTAGATTAGAAAAAAAATTGTAAATAAAACCAAAAAAATAAGAAAAAAACGTTGACTTCAGCATTGAAAAAAACCCTTACAGTCTTTCTATAATTATTATAATTCATAAAGAAACAAAAGATTATTTATATTGCTGTTCACATAAACATATATATCAGTCACATGGCTTCAAATTCGATCTCAAGTGCTTCTTTGATTTCAAAATGGAAGCGGCCACATGTGGGAATACTATACACATTATTGCCAATCTATAGAGTAGCCCTGCCCTATGTGTAATATGGATGTACATGTACGTCCGTACATCTTGTTGCCTTATTTTCAGTCTATTTTTATTTTTTAATATAATATTATAATTTATTTTAATATAAATACCAAATAGATCTATCAATGATATGTGAAAGTCATTATAAATTTACCATATATCTTTAGACTAGAAAAAATACGTAAGTATTACGAAAAAAAATGAGAATAAAAGCTGACTTCAGAATTGAAAAAATTCGTTATGCTCTTTCAATAATTATTATGATTTATAAAGGAACGACAGATTATTTATATTGCTGTTCATAAACATACATAAACTATGGGTTGGAATTTGTTCTCAAGTGCTCCTTCGATTTCGAAATGAGAGCGGCCACACGTGGTGATGCTATTCACAGTCTTACCAATTTGGAATAACTTTTTATTTTATTTAGTTCGTTTTTTTGGAAATAGAAGAGCATTGCTTACAAATCGGCATACCCAATTTGATCGATTTTATGATATTAGTTGAATTGATTCCAGTGAAATATGTTCATGTTTAAAACGTGTGTGCAAAAAAGATGAACTCACTAATGAAAGGTTAGAGGTGCTTTAATTTGTGGTCTTTGATAGGCTTGCTATTTTATTCACAGAAGCAACATACTAATGATGTTATTGGTAATAACTCCAATTCAAGTCTTCACTTAGTATACTTATATCAAATTAATTAGTATGTCCTTGGTAGAACTCCATTTTACTACAATAAAATAATGATATAAGTTAATGTGGTATACACCTATTACGGTTGATAATATTTATTGGATATTTTTTTAACAAAAGTTAATTTTCTTGGACTTCATATTATAATGGTTGAACATTATCAAAAAATTTTAATCCATTTTGTCGATAGCTATTTCGGTCGGTAAATTAAACCAATAAAAAAGGATTGATCTTATTCGTTTACCCGCAAAAGAAAACACATTCTTTCCATCATTACTAGATTCTCTAATTAAATATCAACAGACAAACAGTAAAAAAGTAAACAAATAATTCAGCGCAGATTTTTTAATTAAATTATTATTCTTCTTATTATGTATATTGACCGGTAGCGTCGAGGTTAGCGTGCGCGACTAGCGAATACGGGTTCGATTTCCACATCTGTCAGACTTTTAAAAATTCGAAAATTCCATTGGATTGAGCAATTGTCAGACAAACTAATTTTTACAAGGTCTATCGTTTACAAACATCAGTTTGGCGATGGCTATCCTATTAACGGTGAAAAAAAAAACAGAAGAGTGTAACTTGAGATACGAATTTTATATCGCAAAAAATATATTAAAACCTCAATATCTCAAAACTATAAAAATGCAGTTAATGAGATTTTCCTTTAAAGGGGCGATATGCTGCGTCTGATATAGTTATACTAAAAATAATATGTTAATTGTATCAGGCGCTTAGGAAGTTGGCAACACTTATTGTACCATTTTGCTCGTGGATAATACCAATCCGTTTTTAGCCTCGGAATATTAGATTTACCTATATATCTATCTCTTCACAATTTCTGTGAGCTTGGTAGTTTTCCATTTGAATGAGCTACACTCGAGAATTGAATTGTTTTCCACTTTGCGTTGAATTTTCTTCGTAATCTTATACACACATTTAATAATCTATTTCGGGAATCAAATATTAAGTAATTCTCAATACATAATATAATACTTGAAAAAACATTATCATGGTAAATATTTCCAAGTACCAAAACGTAAATCGCATTACGCACGCATAATACTTTAATATCGTCGTATTAATGGCAAAAGACGTTAAAAGTGAAAAAGTGAGTTTTGAGATAATCAGGTTTTAATGTTTGAGTCTCTCTGTTAAAAACATTTTACGACAATTTCTGATACATAATACATTATAACATAATAAATTGTCGTAAAATGCATTTAACAGAGAGACTCAAACATTAAAACTCGATTATCTCAAAACCCACATTTTCACTTTAACTTCTTTTGCCAGTAATACGACGATGTTATCACTCAAGATATTCTGCCTACTGGTCTTTAAAAAATATCGCATCAGCACTAGGCTATGATATCGACTATGGAAAGGAAAAAGGACGTAACCCTCAGTTTTTTAAAATAGCTTTTATTCAAAAATCAGAGTGTATAGAAAAGGGGCCTCTACATACCTATTTAATTTTATCTTATATCATAAGTTTTACAAAAAAAAAGCTTCGTAGGAGACACAACAAAACTTTTGATTATTGATTTTGAGCCAAAGTTAAAACATTACACAGGCAAAACTTTTAAATATATCAAGACAAAAATTGGTGTTTTATTTACTCAATGTGATATTAATTTAATAAAATTATTTAAGAAAAACCAATAAAATTTATAAGGTGAAAGTTCATTTTTGATCGCAAATTTCACAGGCTAAACTTAAAAACAAAATTTAGACATTAATTCGGCATTTTCAGCTTAAGTCCTTTTCATAGAACGTTTATTAAGTTGTGTATTCTTATTATCAAATAAAAGCTATTTTAGAAAATTGAGGGTTACATTTTCCCTTTCCATAGTCGATATCTAAACCTTTATTGGATATGAGTTCAATGTTGAAACTATACCTTGATAAAGCAAGATATTTTCATTTTAAGCCGTGTTAAATTAAAAAAATCAGCGAAAAAAAATAATCAGCTATTTTTTCTTAAACCATATTATTTCAAAACCGCGCAAAATGAAAACTAAGCGTATGCGTGCAATTAATCTTAACAAATTATTTTCACGTATGTCACTTAACCCATTTGGCATACTCTTACATGTCCTGTGTTTAATTATGTACTAAAAACATGTTTATGCTGTCACTCTGCAATATATAACAACATTTTACTGTGGAGTGATTATAATTAACACGCCTAAGCAATTAAAAGTTAATTGTAATTACAATTTATTTCCATGTTTTACTTTATATAATTATTATTTTACCTCGAAGAATTTTCCACGAACGGGAAGCTTTTGATGAACTCGATGTTTTGAAAGTTCTGACAGAGCTTATGGAAAGATTAAATACTTTTTTACTTTCATGTGGGATGAAAGTTTCTCACATTATTTAACGGCCAATATCTATTTTATATTTGAATTAACACAATATGAATCTGTCTATCTTTCTTAATGAAGCACGGCTGATTACTTTATATTATTAAAGGTAGAGCTTTTTGTGGTCGAATTCGGTTGTAGTTTATTCTATTACTTATTTTCAAAGCTTTATATGTGCTTTCAAAAAATATGTGTTTGCTTTCTCGTTTGTATCTTCTATGGTTATTCATCAATTTTATGTTATATTTTTTTATTTAACATGGATTTGTTCATGTAATTAATATATTAAAGAATATATTGTGAGATCCGACATATTTCCGTATTTTTCACATAATAAAATTCACAGATCTGATTGTTTCATTATTACATTGTAAGACATAAAAACTATTGAATGCAACAATATTTATTTTAAATGATTAACACATAAACATTTTTTGCATTTTTTAATTTAAAATTGCGATCACAAAACATCCATTATCACAAAACTTTAAACTTGTTAGTTATCGACTTTACACTCCACGGTGACAATATGAGCAGTGGCGTAGCTATCGAATAACACTTGGAGCGAACTGCTCCAGGCGCATGAATTATGGGGGCGCTAGTTTTGGTAGGAAGTAAAAATTTTAAGGCAGCGTGAGAGATACAAAAAACATACATAGAGTATAGAATTTTGGTAAAACGAGAAACAGTAGGGGGCGCATTAATTTTACTTGCTCCAGGGCGCTGGGTATTTAGCTACGCCACTGCGTATGAGAGGTATATTTTCAAATAGAAATAATTCTACTATGCTAAAATTAAAAGGAAAGCACTTTGAACACATATTCAGTTGTGTAAAGTGACCACATAACATGTTTTTCGATGTTTGTTTATGTTTTCAATATTTTTGAAATTGATTGTTTCTATAAATTTGAATGCTAAATTGTTGTTTTATACAAAAAATATTTGTTCAAAATCATCTCTGTAACATCTTGGCAATCGCCGCTTTGTAAAAATATTTTATTTTAATTTTTTTACAAGAATTATTCGGCCATTGAGTACACAGTCCTACGTCTTTGGGTGGCTAAAATGTCTACAGTTGTGGGACGTATTACTTCTTTATTAAATATCATTTCACAGACCCCTCGACATTGGCCACATTTTTTTCCGTTAAAATGACAAATGCCCGACGTAAATTAAAAGAACACAATCAGGGGACGATCGTTTGGACGAAGCAGTGAAGTCGACACGAGAATGAAAAATGTCACCATTTAGTTCACAAAAACGAGACAGTTTATGTCACCCTCAGTGCCGGGATTCTCCCAGCGCCTATTTTCCTACAGTTTTCCACTGGAGTGCAGAATTTTCTTTAGTATAAATCAATGTAAATATTTACGTTTAAAGTACAAAATAGCATCAAAAAACTTCTACTATTTTCTTAAACAAAAATTTTGTACTGCTAGTAATTGCTGCATATCTTTTTGTACAGAGGTACATCCGTGAAAATTAAACGTGTTAGATCTCGCTTATTGCGAACAATATCGAGATGCGTTAAGCGCACCGACCTCTATCTCGACGGCCAGATTAGGAATATTGAAAGAAACATCAAGATCGGTAAGCCATGGGCGGATTAAGGGCCTCTTGTCGAATGTGGAAAGGAAAAAAAAGAAACCTTCACAAAACAAACTTTACAAACGACACAAAAACGTCTATTTAGTTATTTCGCCTCCAAAGTCAATGTATTCAATATACACCACATTGAAGTACATGAAGACTTAGACTGTTGTTTAATTCACCTAATTTGATGTTAATTTAATAAGTTATTTAAGAAAAGCGAGGAAACTTGATTAGGTGGAAAACTTTTCTCCCGGTGACAAATTTTATAATCTATCCTTTTTGTCTCCGTGATAACGTAGTTGGTGGCGTACGTGCCTAGCAATTCGGAGAACGCGGCTTCGCTTCCCCATCTGTCAGATTTTAAAAATCCAAAAATACAGAACTGGATACCTATTGGGCTGAGCAATTATCTGACAAACATTTCTCGCGAAATAAATCTGTCAAGACGTCTTCACATTGCGGAGATCCATATACTTCACTTTGGGAGCGAGTGGTGAAGAAGAATAGGGATCCTTTTTTAAAACTTGAAAGCTGGATTAACACACCAATTCATTACTTTCATCTTAAATCCTTTTGATGGGACGTGTATTCGGTTCTAAACATTCAGATTATAGAATAAAAGCTATTTTGAGAAATTGAGGGTCACGTCCTTTTTCCTACCCACTTTTTTGTATTTTTAATTGATTTTCTTATAATGCATTTTTTATCCAAAATAATTATTTTATTTGATTTCATCCCATCTTTTTAATGCTTTGAATTAATAATTTGTGAATTTGCAACATATAAAACAAATAAATAAGAAGTTTCGCGTGTCGATTTACATTATACGCAAGTTTTGAGCAAGACCGAGCGAGGCACGATGGTATAAAATAATATTAAATATCAAAAAATAAATTTAACATCACACCTTTGTCGGACGCCACTGTCAGTTTACCTGTTGATGTGGAAACAATTCCATGAAAGCACTGAGACTATGTTACCTGAGAAATTATCTCAGAGAATGTTTCAGTTGAACAAAGTTGAGTTTGTTCAACATTGAACGTACCAATAATGGCGTCTTTGTGTGCGAAAGTACCTGATAATTCATCGGGAAGTTTACTATCAAAGTGTATTTGCATGCATAAAAGAGCTACTGACTGCTTTGAAGGTTTCACTCGGCTTATTATTTCTTCAGCTTCCAAGAAAAGCTTTTTAGTTCGCTATTTAGTCGCGCTCAAACGGTTGGAGCCACCCATCAATTTTCTCAGTAATAAAAAAATATCGGCAGACGATAATTTATTTTTTGTTCTGCTTTTAACACTTCGCGTTTATTTTGAGTATCTTTGCTTGTCTTCTATAAAGATGGGAAACATCTGTGGCCCAATACTAGAATTAAATGTCGGGTATTTTGAGTGGTATTGAAGTACTTTTAAATAATCTTTCTTTTACCCTTTCATCAGTGAGTCAATTTTTTAGCACCCGCATTTTTAATACTAAAATCTTTCGCTTCTATCAATTTAACTAATATCATAAAATTAATCAAATTGAATATGCCGATTTGTAAACAATGCTCTTCTATTTCCAAGTGACGAAGAAAGGAAACTGAAAAGTTATTCAAAATCTGTAGGAATGTGTATAGGATTACCACTTGTGGCCGCTCCCATTTCGGAATCAAAAGAGCACTTGAGATCAAATTTGAAGCCATAGGACTGATATATTTATATTTCTGTGAACAGTAATATAAACAACCTTTCGTCTCTTTATAAATTATAATAATTGTGAGGGATTCTTTCAATGCTGAAGTCAGCCTTTTTATTCTCATTTCTTTTGTAATGTTTACATATTTTTTTTCCAATCTAAAAACATATGATATAATTTCAATGACTTCTACATATTATAGAGTATATTCAGTATTTACATTAAAATAAATATTAACATTTTATTTAAAATAAGGCGACACTGCCGCACGGACGTGATTGTATGTCTATACTCCTCGAAGGGTAAATGTTATACTACAAAAAACCGCTTTAGTCATGTAAATAAATTAAATTTTACAATATAATCAAACACAATTGTGCTTAAAAAATAATACGATATATGGGGATACTCCCAGAGGATGTGATAGGCATCCTGCAATTTGCCACATAATCAATTTGGAGATTCTATAAGACCAACCTACAAACCAAACCATCGTGACCGGTTAAGAACTAGGTCCGATGAGGAGTCCAAGAAGACCTATTGGCAAATTCAAGATCACACATTCAAGGAAACAAATATTATACATTAATAATTTGCACCAGTAAATACAGGGTGAACCAAATATAAATCTAACGTAATTATTAAGAATAATAAAACGTTATTCATTAACGTCTGCTTATTACGTTCATCATTCACTGTTTCATGTAATGTAATGTATTATTTTGGTACTAATCTGTTCGCACCATTAATCATCAGCAACACGAAACACGAAGAAGAAGACTGTCTCAATTTATCACACCACTTCATTGAAAATTTCAGGATATCCGAACGTATTTATTATTAAACATTTTGTTTGAAGAAACATCAACTTGATAACAATTTGTCGATAAAAACTTAACGTTTAATTATGTCTATTTGCTATAATAACGTGCTATTTATGGCCATTTAATTGCTACTCAATCAGTGCTTCGACGTGAGTAGAAGGCGCTCTTGTGCAAAAAGTTTTTAGTTTTAAAATTCACCAATTACCAAATCCTGGTAAATAAATTATGTCACAATTTTACAAAAATGACTTAAAGCGACAAAGCGTCATCAGGCTAAGGAAGGTATGATCTTTCTCTAGAAAAAAATTGCCAAGACTGTGATACCCAAATACTCAATACTCAAAATTCTTGATTTCACCAAAAAGGACAAACATTAAAATCGTATTTACTCACATCTTCACTTCATTCGGCTATTTATTCTGTGTTCCTTCATTATATGCGTAAACAAATATATTTTACTATATTTGTTGTACCATTTCTGCTTCAAAAGCGGAGCATATAGATCTATACCTGTGATTCCTAAACTATCTTGTGCCATGCTCAACTTAGATAACAATAATAAGCGGACCCCAAAACAATATCTCTTACAGATTTGAAAAATTAAGTTAAAAAATTACTTCACAAAATTATGATTTTTTCATTATTTTTTTTAGCTCTATTTATTTTGTCTGAATTTAGGCCTTTCGTGTACATCTCAACTTTGTCCACGCACGCTTAAATTAAATTTAATTGTCCACGGACTCCATCAGCGGCCACAGAGACCCCTGGGAATCCAAAGGAACCACTTTAGAAATCAACCGAAATGTCTACCCCAGATATTTAGTGTATGGATTTCCGCAATGTATCACTATTATATGAGATGTTTAAAATCAAAAACACCACTGTCCATTAATTATAAAACGGAATATCAAATAAAGGCGATATTGACATTGTATTGTAATTATTTTAATACTTTTCTATAAAAATGTTTTATACCATGTTCGCTCCCAAGTGGAACATATGAATGTACACGGTGTGAAGATATCCACTCCGAAAGAGGAGCATATGGATCTCCGCAATGTAAAGACGTCTTGACAGATTATTTTTATACTGGGGAGATATTTTTAGGTATATTATAAGTGGACTAAAACATAAGCGACTCCTTTTAATGATGTTTTTTTTTACAATGGCACTTTTGTTTTTAACGCCCTCTTATTTGTCTACCCAAAATAGTATTCAGAATAAAAGCCAGATGCTCCGCCTTGCAGGACATCTTTTTTTGATTGCTTCATTACATTTTTTTAAACTCTTTGTTACAGTAAAAAATGAGTGAAAAATCTTTAATTTATAATTCATTCGTTCACGCGATTTTTTCAGTGAATTTTCGTTTTTTTTATTATCACTCTAAACGTTTATTTTTGTTCGTGCGGGTTCAAATTGTCTATGGTTCAGTGCTGCCACATTGGTATGACAACACTGTCTTCCGTGAGAGGGGTAACTGGTCGAGACGTTTGCCGCCCATTGTCTTCGCGCGGGATGCCCCTTTGTCCCGCCACACAATGAGAGCGCCAGCAGTTGTCCCAATTGTCACCGCCAGAGATATGGCGTGGGGGTTAATTAGACCGGCCGCGGTGTGCGTGTTAGATTTCACTGGGAAGCTTTTAATTGTGTTTAACGATAATAATTGCCATAGGAGGCAATTTTTATATAAATATCAAGAATGACTGAGGAAAAATGTTTTCTTTTTCTATTTATATATAACAATCTCCCTAGTAGCGTAGCTTAGGTAGAAAAGGGGACTTTCACTATTTCAATCTCATTGGCTTTTCTTTAAAAAAATATTTAATCAATTTCAAATTGTTTAAATAATACACCAGTCTTAGTCTCCGTGCACATTAAGGTTGTGCCTATTTAATGTTTTGACTTTGGCCCAAAAATTATTAATGAAAATTTGATAAAAAAAAAACGTGTGCTGGGTGGAATTAGAGTATACTTTAAGTTTTGAAACAATAGCACTTTGTTGTGCTTTCTGTAAAATTTATTATATGTAGGACTAGGTGCCCATTGGGTTGAGTAATTGTCTGACAAACAATTCTCGTGAAAAATAATCTGTCAAGACGTCTTCACATTGCGGCGATCCATATACTCCACTTCCGGAGTGGATATCTTCACACTGTGTAGACCTATATGCTCCACTTTGGGTGCGAACGTGGTATAAGAAGAAGAAGGGTATTCGATAAACCAATCCTAAAGCGATAGTATGGCGGCTAATGATAATTCCTGTCTCCCACATTTTGACAGATAATATGATAAATCCGCCGTTGAAGAGTTAATAATTGTAATTTGTATTAAAACGGTTTTGAAGTATTTTATTTATTTTACTTACGATTGGCAGCAATGTAAACCGCAAAATACTAAAACTAAATAACATGAGATACACTATCGAGTCATATTTTATTATTGTCTATTCTGACAAAAGTGACACTTCAAATCAGTGGTGTAGAAATAATAAATATTAAGTAACTGATATATTTTTTAATATTTTAAAAATATTTATTCTTTAATTCAAATGTTTTTGTAAAACAATTTCTTTGATCTTATATAAATAATATAACGATTTCTCTGGCAATTAACAGATATAGACAGACTAATGTTAGTCAACTGAATAATTATCATTTATATCACACGTCAGTTTAAAAAAACAAATGTACTAGCTCTTATCACGGCCACTAAAGTTTACTTAAATAAATATTTAAGATCCAAAAGAAATCAACTTAATATATCGACTGTAGAAAGGAAAGGGGACGTAACCCTTAATTTATCAAAACAGTTTTAATTCTTAATACATATAACTTAATACGTTCAATAAAATTTGCAAAATCATTGCACTGAGCAATTGACTAACAACCAATTCTAGCGAAAAAAGCTGTCGAAACATGTTTTCACATTACGTAGATCTATATGCTCCACTTTCGGTGAGGATATGGTAAAAAATATACCGTCGCCCATATTACAGAAACACGTATCTTGATTTTTGGATTAAGTCACTTTGTAAAGTATAGTTTGTTTTTTTGCAATCTCTTGTATCATTGGCACATTTTTGTTTTAACACATAGTTATACGTATTTTATAAACATGTCTTATAGACATAATTGTTTATAATAATTTTTCCATGTATTTCGTGACTATTACTTGCCTTAATTGCTATTCCCTTAAAATCGATTTAATAAGGGCTGTGAGGCATAAAATTAGATGCTAATTCTTGTTTTTTCCTTATATAATCCACTATTATAACCCTTTATTAATAAAAAAATATTTTTAATAGTAAATTAAAGGTGTACTCAGTAACACAGAGTTGGCAGTTGCTTCGGGTATTTCTATTGTGAATTCTTCAGTAGAATTTTTCCAGGTATTTCGTGTTTAT